>CAWZYM010000188.1:587500-815317 GCA_963966185.1 Rhabditoides inermis | reverse complement strand
GAGAGAAGAGAGAGGAGAGAGGAGAGAGGAGAGAGGAGAGAGGAGAGAGGAGAGAGGAGAGAGGAGAGAGGAGAGAGGAGAGAGGAGAGAGGAGAGGAGATACGGAATACACTAGACTAGAATAGAGACAGACACAAACAGATACAAGATACACAAGAGACAGAGAGAAGGAGAGAGAGAGAGAGAGAGAGAGAGAAAGAGAAGGAGAGAGAGAGAGAGAGAATGGAAGAGAGAGAGAGATACCCCCCTCCCACCTTGTCCTTCATCTCCTGAATCTGGTCCCAGCTGAGCTGATTGGCGATCGCCGAGCGGATCACGAGCAGCGCGCGCTCCACCAGCTCCTGAAAGAAATCAATAAATCGATATCCAATCAATAAATCGATAGCCACCTTGTTGACAATGATCCTCTCGGCAATCAGCTTCTGCTGCTCCTGACACTCGGCCAGTGCCTGAAATCAAAAAGTGAAATAGTTATCAAATAATTATCGGATGCAGCTACGACATTAGACCCTGTCATGTTCCCATCACTCACAAAAAAACCGTGAAACATAGTTTTTTATAATGTTTTCTCGATTAATAATACACAACACACACTTTCTGTCACGCCTCCTCCCTTTCTCCCTTCCATTTCTCATTCCCTCTCTCTCTCTCTCTCTCTCTCTCTCTCTCTCTTTCCCTCTCTCTCTCTCTCCTCTCCCCTCTCTCTCTCTCTCTCTCTCCCTCTCCCCCCCCCCCCTCTCTCCCACCCGCGCACCTTGATCCTGCCCTCGCGGTCCTCGCTCACGTTGTTCGAGCGTCTTGATCGCCTCCCTCTCCATGTTCAACGCGCGCTGCTCCGTCTTCCTGCGCCTCCATTCTGATCAATCAATCGATCAAAATCAAGTCAATCAATCTATCGATCGATTAATTGACCAATCAATAGATCAAGATCAATCAAGATCAATCAATCCCTCCCTCCCTCCACCCACTTTCCGTAGAAGTCGTCTACGGCCTCGCTGAACGATGGGAACTCGCGCGTGCGGGCCAGCCTTGGCACCCAGCGAACAGAAAAGGGTGGTAGTCCTGCAAGGAAACATTACTACTTACTCAAATTTTTACTGAGCGAAATATGTATATGACCGGTTTTCCCTTTTCATATAGAGACAGAATAGGTCTTCTTGTTTATGAAATATGGAACGAACAAAGAAAGAAAGAAACAGAAAGAACGAGAGAGAGAGAGAGAGACAGACAGACAGACAGTCGACATAGCAGATCGTACCTGGTAGCTCTCGACAGCCGTGCCGTCGGCCCTCCGCTCCCTCCTTGTATGTGACGTAGCCCTTCTGTGGCTGCGCGCGGATGCCGTCGTAGACCTGCACAGATACCTCTCCCCCCCCCCTCCTCTCCCTCCCTTCCTCCCTCTCTCTCCCCACTCTCTGTCTCCCCTCCCCCTCCTCTCCCTCCTCCTCCCTCTCTCTCCCTCTCTCCTTCTCTCCTCTTCCTCCCTCTCTCTCCCCCCCCTCTCCTCCCTTCTCTCCCTCCCTCTCTTTCTCTCCCCCTTCTCTCTCTTTCTCTCTCCCTCTCTCTCACTCTCCCTCTCTCTCCCTCTCTCTCACCCCCTTCTCTCCCTCCCTCTCTCCCTTCTTTCCCTCTCTCCCTCTCTCTCTCTCCCTCCCTCTCTCTCCCTCTCTCTCACCCCCTTCTCTCCCTCCCTCTCTCCCTTCTTTCCCTCTCTCCCTCTCTCTCTCTTTCTCTCTCACTGTCCCCTTCTCTCTCCCTCTCTCTCACTCTCCCCCTTCTCTCCCTCCCTCTCTCTCTCCCTCCCTCCCCCTCTCTCTCCCTCTCCCCCCTTCTCTCCTCCCACCTCCACTCCCTCCTTCTCTCTCTCCCCCCCCCTCTCTCTCTCTCCCTCCCTCTCTCTTCTTCCCTTTCTCTCCTCCCACCTCCACTCCCTCCATCTCTCTCCCCTTTCTCTCTCTCTCACTCTCCCTCCCTCCCTCTCTCTCCCTCCCCACCCACCGTCACTCCCTCCTTCTCTCTCCCTCCCTCTCTCTCTCCCTCTCCCACCCACCGCCACTCCCTCCTTGATGGCCGCCTCCAGCTTGTCCAGCGTCGCCGCGTCGTTCGAAAAGTGCGTCTCCATCTAATCACAAAATAAACTTATAGTTTCATTCATCTTGAACTTTTACGCGACGTAGTGCAAGTGCAAGAAAAGCTCATGCTCGTGTAATTTGTGGGTTATCTCTCTCTCTCTCTCTCTCTCTCTCTCTCTCTCTCTCTCTCTCTCTCTCTCTCTCTCTCTCTGGTGATGTCCAGTCTACTGAACAATCAACAAAACAATGAACATAGTAAGAAGTGAGAGTAAGTTTCAGTCGCATCACTAATCTCTGTTGTGTTTCTGGAATTTAATTCATGTAACTTGAGGTGATCCCACCCTTACATATTTTTTATTCGATGATTGTGGCGATTAGCGAAACACGCGACATGTTTACCAACGTTCCAATAAACACTCCTTCCTCCTTCTCCCCTCTCCACCTGTGCTCTGTGCATTATGAACGATTCCCATTCCCTTACTAAACTCGAATAAACAACCATTTCAAAAAAAGAGAGAAGAAATAACAAGAATTCTTTGAGATGAATCATACGCCCTTTCCCCACCTGTGCATTAATAAACAATTTTCAATTTCGAAAAAAAGTGAATAACAAAACAACAAAGGCACGCATAGGCACTGCCCAATGCCTCTAATCATTCGCTTTACCGAATATAACTGAGAAAAGTTCCAGCTATCCTGGGGGAAACTTCGGAGGGAACCAGCTACTAGATGGTTCGATTAGTCTTTCGCCCCTATACACTGTGGTGCATGTGTGAGGTTTCATTTCGCTATTGGGATGCGGTGGGATGTCTGACCTGTGCATTGTGCACGAATCCCTGCCCTGCCAACACGTGGTCGATGAGGGGGCCGCCGAACTGGACAAGAGGGGCGAGCAGGCGGCGGAGGTTGTCGCCCTGCAGAGAGAGAGAGAGAGAGAGAGAGAGAGAGAGAGAGAGAGAGAGGGGGGGAATGAGAGAGAGACGAGGGGGGAGAGAGAGAGGGGGAGGGAGGGGGAGAGAGATCATTCACTTCATACACGAGAGAGAGATACGAGGAGGGATTTAGGAAATGGAGAAGGAAGAAGGGGAAGAGAGCGAGAGAGAGAGAGGGGGGAGAGAATGAGAGAGAGTGAGAAAGAGAGAGACAAACAGACAGACCGACGGACAGACTCCACCCTACCTTTTTCGCTCCGGCCAGCGCCTTCTCGAGCTCGCTCCTGTCCGGCACCGACTCGCTCTGCCGGCACATGTCCACCGGATATCTGCACAGACAATCAATCGATAAATCGATAAATCTATATAAAGACTAAGATTATCAATCATTTGGAATATGTTTCCATGATCATGTAACCTGGTCGAAATGTGCGGTTAAACAATTTCATATCTCTTCAGATCATCAAACCACGCATCAAATCACATAATAACACTTTACATTTTACATAGTAAGATTATGTTCGGACTATTCGAATTGCATTGCACTCACGTCTGCTTGACGGACGCTAGCGTATTCTCACTGACACAATCACCTCGAATGGGCAAGAATCGCTACCACACACACTCACGTCTGCTTGACGCTGAGCTTGACGTCCGTGTCCTTGTCGGTGCGGGGGCGGAGGATGTTGAGGATGACGTGGTCCGCGTCGGTCAGCAGCACGTTGCCACTGCAAGCGGATGATTGTCAAAGTGACGTGATTATAGACACAAATACACATACACTAGTGCGGCGGCACCGTTGTGCCATAGAGCTTGCCACTGCAAAAACATCGGACAACGACTATGTTTCGAAGAGCATTGAACACAGAAATCCATGCGTACGAGATTACAATGTGAACGGGAACGGCGGGAACAACGTTGCCACGATATGAACCACCAATCAAAAAGAGAAACGTACTGAATTACGCGAATACGTTTCAGACAGTGCACATACGTTTCAAAGAACACTGAACAAGGTGTCCTGCGTAGGAGATAGCAATGAATTGAGTGATGAATTGATAATTATATAATCACATCATTCCGACTCACCGATCGTAGAGCTCGACGATGACGTGGACGGCGCGCTCGCCGTCGCCAAACGAGAGACACACCTGGAGTAATCAATAAATCGATAAATCAATATAGCTGACATTCCAACAATCGTTAGGCGCACGTGCACCTACTGTACCACGGAGACCCTCATAGGTTCAGCCACAGCAGGTCGATCCTTTCACAGAACTCGTGTACAGCAATGACCTCGTTATAGATTACACGCCCAATCTCGGACGGAGTTTCCACTGTCTATACTTATTTTAACCAAACAACCATAGATATGTCCAAAACATAGATGGCTGAAGCACACCAACGAGTTCTGTAAGATCAGGGTGGAAACTCCGTCCGAGATTGGGACGCTCGTCTCGCATATGCAGAAGAGAACGGCAGTCGCTACTCGGTAGCACCATAATGCAAACAAACAAAAAAACAACAACAACAACAACAACAACAACAAATACACTCACGACTCTATCGACGCCCAGCTGTTTGACACTCTCGAGGCGGCGCTGCTTGATGTGCTTGCGCAGCTTCATGCTGTAAACACATTGTAAACAACTTGTTTTTTGCTTGTGTAAACACACAGTAAACTTGTTGATTAGTGTGAATAAACAGCAAACAACCTGTTGACTAGTGTGAACAAACAGTTTAACTAGTAAACAAACCCACCTAAACGACGAGGGGAACTGGCTCTTGGGCCAGTCGTGCCAGGTGCGGTGGATGCGCATCCCCGACTCGAACAGGATCACCGCCTTCTCCTCCGGCCTGTGAAACGTAACGGGAGTGATACGTTTCGATGATACGTTTCTCGCCACGTTTTTTACACGTTTCACGGTTACCAGAAACAGAGGCGAAAGCGAAAGCAACCCACTTTTGCAGTTTGATCATGTACGTCTTGGAGTTGATGTCGTAGACGTTGTTCACGCGCATCCCTTCCAGAGCCTGGAAGGCAAGTAAATTAATATATGTTTCCACATTTTATTTAGAATAACAACAAGCGATACAACTAAACCATAAATTACCATAAATAAAAAGTAACATAAACAAAGTGAACTCGCTGACCTTGAGGTCGTGGATGGCCGCCATGACGTCAAGCGTCGTGAAGCGGTTCTTCATCGCGTAACGAGTCTACTACCTGAACAACAGTCAGTATTAGAAACAAAAACCAAACATACAAAAAACACCAAAACACGTTAAAAATGAAAATGTAGTGAGAAGTTGATGCGAGCGCACAATGTTGTGTCGAAATTACACAACCTATTTTTTTCGCGTCCGAAGCGAAGTTATAACCGTCCTATTCACAAGTTATAACCGTCCATTCTGTCGACGTTATAGCCGTCCATTCGTCCATTCACATGTCATAATAGTGCCTCTCGGTAAAGATTCTCCGAGCGACTGACTCTCTTCAAGCCTTACAGTCCAGTCTGTGTGTCACACTGTTCTTGTCTCGGCATTGTAGCCATGCTCATCGCAACCTCTCTCTCCCTCTCTCTCTCTCCCTCCCTCCCTCTCCCTCTCTCTCTCTCTCTCTCCCTCTCTCTCTCCCCACGGTCTAATGTATATAGGAACATCCTCGTCCGAACTCTAGCCTCCGTCATTTCCCTAAACACTCACGCATACCTCACATTAGTCATTCCCGCGGCTAAATCGCAGGCAAATGCCACCTCGCCGATTAGCATGGGTTGAGTGGCGGGGTAAAAGGGGCGGGGCGGTGGGGGGCGGGCAGTGCGCCGCTCGCGATGCCGTCTCCGCTGTGGGCCGCGCTTCTGCTGCTAGTCGTGCCCGCCTGGGTGCGTCCTCTCGCTCCCTCGTCCACTCGGTCGCTGTCTTCCAGGCCGCCTTCCCGACCAGTCACTACGCCGTCTACTTTCCCGGCCACTACAACACTCACTCGGACTTCTTCAAGCGCAGGTTCGATTTCGGCGACAATTCCTACTTCCACAACTACAACTTCTACGATGAGCTGGTCGTCAAGGTGAGTGTTCCCCTTCGCCCCCCCCCCCGCCCTGCAAACTGCGTTTAGTGGGTGTTCTATGAGCTGGCGACTGGCAAGATCATGTCGATCAGCCAGGAGTTCAGCAACAACAACAAGGACGAGGTGGCGGCAAGTGCGGATAAACATATGCTGTGCGAGTTCGTGATCGATATGCCCGAGCTCATCTTCCACAATGTCGACGAGGCGTTTTCGAAGCATTCTGTTGTGAGTGTTGCGGGGGTGCACGGCTCGGCCGGCTGACCGGAAAATCAGAAAATCAAAATCGGCATGCACTGATTTTGCACTTTGCAATGGCGGCCGCGCTGCGTGGGCTCATGCGGCGCGTGCCACTCGTTGTGACAGCGGCGAGCGATCAGCCGGCCGAGCCCTGGGGTCGAGGAGGTGACATACACTGTTCAGACCTTACTGAACCACCATTCGAAAGGCCCGAAATACGGCACGGCGATTTTCGCCAAGCTGGAGAGTCGTCTGACGGCGTACGCTGCCTACCACCCCACGCTCCTCAAACAGAACCACAACAACATGTTCACCTACCAACAAGCAATGCGAGAGCGAGCCAGGGAGAGGACGGTGAGTTGCTGCCGCTCGTGTCACTCTTTGCCTCTTTCAGTCCGCGTACTATCACCATTTTCGCGCCATTAAAATGGACTTCAATATTGCGAAAGCTAGGGGCCATGGTTCTTATACGCCCCGCGTGAGTGTCGTGTTGGTTTGACGGTTTGAGAATGTGTTGCTTTGAGAGTGTGGACTTTCCGAACGGGGAGATGGGATGGCGGCATAACGGCAAGTACTCTCTCAGCGGCCCCGGATACTTTGTTCTCAACGAACAAGCCGTGCATCCAGTGTACTACAACCTGTGGAGCCTTGCTCCCGGAGACATACTCGAGTTCTAGCACTGCCGACGCAAGTACCACCTCCCCCCCCTCGCCATTTCACTTTAACTTTGTGGTTTCATAGACGAATATCGTAGAGTTTGATTTCGCAATGTTCTCTGTGTATAAACAACTTGCGAAAAGTTTGCTGTGTTTTTTTTGAAATGTTGCAAATGCAATCGCTCGCGTTCTCTGTACAGTGTCGGACGGCTCAACTAGCTCAGCATTTTCCTAACAAAAAATAATCGTGCTTTAATTGGCACCGTATGACGTAAGGAGTGGTGCAGTCTGCAGAATTTCGTTGTCGTGCATATCTCTATTTCGGGCGTAGTGGTACAACGCTCACACTTAGCAAGCAACGTTCCGTGGGTTCGACTCCGGCTACCCCACAATGCTTTGTCAAACTGAAACACCATCTAATGGATGAAAATGGATGAAAACTCTTTTTCATAATCTCGCTACACTATATGTAACTGGTCTGTACGTTTTGTCCCTGTTTTGGAGCTGTATTAGCCATGTTTTTCTAGACATTTATCTAGACATCTAGTATCTTTAGATAGTGAGTGTCGAAGTCCATCACTGATCATTTTGCCACCAAAATCAAAGATGAATGAGCGGAGTACAGTGTGCGGACCGCGGAAGACGGCTGAATATTTGAATACAGTCGCGAAAAGACTACGGCGCGAAGAGACGCAGACGGCTAGCGTGTCCGCTATCTCTTTCTTCCGTTGTCTCTCGCGACTAGAACGTATACAATAGTTTGCCAACCCACTGTAGATAAAACGTACGAGTGCAAATAATAGAGACCTTTTCAAATAAGATAAGAGCACAAATAAGCACTCGAATAGTTTGTAAGTGAATCATTTTCGGTATCAGTACTTTATTAACAAGATTTCGAATAAAAAATCATGTAAACAACCGATAAGAGTTGCGCTTAAAACCAACCAAAGCAAGACTAGTGGACAGCTATGCACTTTTTAACCATAACACTTCTCTTATGCATGTGCGTAGTGGTATATTGCACTACTGAACCACACAGAGTGAGTCGTCTTACATTTATTATAGTTCTATTACATTTATTAAAATAAGTTGTATTACATTTATTTTAATAAGTTGCACGCCGTGGGGTGGATCTATATTCCGTTTGCGCGCAGCTCAACATTTCTCGTCAAATACATTATGTTGTCCAATAGTTTTACAGTACTCTAAACTATTGGACAGTGAACATTTTTCGCACGTTCACGGGTCCTATTCGCAAAGATGTCATCACATCTAACTAGCGTAGTGGTAACGCTCTTGCTTGGCAAAAATGAGTTCGCGGGTTCAATTCCCACCGGTCACGCAAAGTTTTGTCAATTTGAAAACCTTATTGGGAGGACTATGATCTTTCTCTAACCACCCTAATGTCTCTCATGAAAAGAGTGAAACTCATTTGCGAACCTACTATAGAGAAAGACGAAGAGTCAGTTCTCTGCAATAGCGCGCAAAACAAGAGAGGCAGACGGTTATGCCTTATGGCTTATGGCACTGCAATCGAGGTAGATCGAAAACTATCGCTCTGGTGAGAGTATACTGTAATTGACACAACAATATTATTCAACACATCAAATTACTTTACTTGCATTAATCGGAGGTGAGTAATAAAGGGAGGTTTAAACAAGAATGCAAACTTGTAATTCTTACTTTTTTTCAATCAGGATCCTTGGAGACATCGCCGTGGAGTGCGGAAGGGCTTCAAGGGCTTGTGGAAGAAAGTTGGAAAATATGGAGACAGTCCGCTTTTGGATATTGTTGACGCTTTATCCGATTTCAATGTGGATACGGTAAGAAGTTTGAGGAAAATGTTCGTAGTATTGTAGTAAGACGCTCGTCTCACTATTCATTCATCAACCAAATAGGAAACACAGTCTTTATTCACGTTCTGATGTTACGGCAAATATGACACCGACTATCTATCAGCTACGTACCCTCATCTGTTTTCTACTCCCCTATCTAACCGGGTGACAGTATATCAACCTTGAATAAAAAAATAGATATTCAGTCTTCATTAGAGCAACTTACTCAGGTTCTGTTTGCCATACCAGGAGCCTCCCATAAGTAGCTAGATGTTTGATACAGATATCCTAGGATCAACTCAATATACAATATATGTCGCATTTTATACTCCTTGTTGTTTTACAGTATATCTAACCTCTCTTGACAGATAACGATTTTTATATAGCTAACCGATATCGATGTGAATTGTCGATGACTTGTCGATAAGAATTCGAACGATATCAAAGTGAGTATAATTAACTTCATTGATGACTGTCATTATTGATTTTTGACTACTGATGTTTTCAGTGTTTTCAGTCGATTACTGATGTTTTCAGGCTGCTCTGACTGACAGAGATCAGCTGATAGAAATCTGGATGGAAATGGAGAAGAGAAGAAAGGACCAATCACTCTCGGATACGCAGCCATCGTGGGATGGAAAGGACCATGTAGTGATATCGAAAGAAGAGGTGGGTCACTTGGTAGCACAACTGCCTTCGAAACAACTTCTGACCAAGCAACTTGACCTGAAGTAAATGATCTTATAAGAAAACGGACCACACTATAGATTTATCAGTTGTAGATACTTTCACTCTTACTCTTTACAGTACGCCAAACTTGTCGATGAGAGTTCGAAGACGACGATAGATTCGTCTACTGCAACAACACTCACCCATCTTCACACCAACTACAGCCCTTATCTGATTTCACTGCCTCCTCTCTGCCTCATGCTTTTTTTGGCAAACTGATATAAATCAATAAACGGCTTCTATAATATAATGTATTAGCAGCTTTTTGAATGAATTGAAAACTATACTTCTGTTCTATCTCTTAATTGTTGTCTCAACAACTGATAATAATGGGCGTTTAAAACCAACCATATCACTTGTGATTGTGTATAGCACAACTATGCATTTCCCAGCAATTGCATTTCTATTCTACATGTGCGAAATGACACATAGCTTCCACGAAGACTGAGTAGTTTATTCCTGAGAATCTCGAACACGTTTTATCAGGCACCTTGGAGACATCGTCGTGGCTTGGATCAAGAAGCTTCGAAGCTGATGCGATAGCGGATGAAAATCAGGGCCGTTCCGATCAAGAATCTTCTTTTATGAACTAACAGATATCGGTATGGACAAGGGTTCAATAAGTTCTTTTACTTTTTAAAGACTTTTGAAATATGCCTGGGTCTGAGAATGGGAATCTCGAAAAACTATTTATGCAATTGCTGGGAAATGCATAGTTGTGCTATTTAATTAAGGGCGCCCGTTTGTTATGATGTTACGTTTTGTTACGCAAGATGTGTTACATGAGTTACCACATGAGTTACATAGTTACATGAATTAATCAAAATCGGCCACCACAAGTACAAGTGCGTGGGCTGCCCGTGTAAATGGAACCAATAAATGAGATAAACGTGTGTTGCTTTCATTTTCTCAAGCTGACATAATCACATAATTCTGGTTGAAAAAAAAGTTCATACCGTAACCTTTATTGTTGCGCGAATATAAAAATTTGTTTTCTTATCAGTAAATTTACATTATGAATGCATTACCAGTAATGACATCATTAGCCTAATGACTGCTTTGAATGGTCTGCGCATAGGTCCCCTTATTTCCCTCCCGCCATTCGGTCGTATAAAAGCGGTGGGTCGGACGGGGCTGGCATCATTCGATCAGTCGAATCATCATGGGAGACAAGTCGGCCTACATGACCCCTGGCGGTGGCGGCGGCGGCGGCGGCGGAGGCGGATACGCCAAGGAGGACTACGCCTTCGGAGGATCCTCGGGAGGCGGCGGCGGCGGCGGCGGCGGTGGCAGCGCTCCCAGCGGTACCGTAGTCTACCGTACCCTTCTCCTCCTACCGTACCCGTTTCAGGCGGCGGTGGCGGTGGCACTCCCCGCATGGACGTCTCCTGCTACCTCGGACCCAAGTAAACCAAGCTCTCTTCAACAAGCCATGCTTCTTCTGCCGAGGCCAACGAGAAATTCCAAATAACTGAATTGAGTCCATTCTCAATAAATCATGTGTACTCAAAATGTGTTTGTTGATGTACTTTTAAGATGACTCCGATTTTTGAATTGCAATACTATGTCACTATGAGTGAACTCTGTGGTTCGAGCAGCTACCGATAGGAGAGATAGGATAATGAGAGGGAAAAAACTCAAAAGGAAAAAAAAACTCACGCATACGTTCTCGCCACGCATCATAGCCACGCACTGTTGGTTGCGTTTGCTGAGACAGGCCGAGAAGAAGTGCTCCACGCATCGCATACCTGTCTCATAATGTCTCATCAGCTCCATGGCGGGTGCCATCTCCACAGAAACTCGCTTGGCTGTAGTTTGTGGAATAAACTTTTCGTGCTCCCTTATTTTATTCCACCACAGTCTGCATTTCTGAGACGGTGTTTCTCACTGTTCTCTATTCCTGTTTTGTTGCGTCCAATGAGACAATGAACTCCATAGTCGAATTCAATGCGACTATTTCACCGTGCCCGCTCAGATGCGCGGAAATGGAGCGCAATGTGAACGATGAACCCTATGAACATTATATATGTTCGAAATCAGCTTGAAACGAACTACAATATCGAATTATTTGCGATACCATATGTCAACATCTGAAAATCTCATTGTGGTCCCTACTTCTCCACTCCAGTCAGACATCGTATATGGCTACCTGGAATCTCTCCGGACAGGTGTCTGAGCAGTGCCTGCGTATCGAGTTAGTACTTATTGGGCTGGTCCTAACATCGCGTTGCAATCGCAAGAAATCTTGCGTTTGCAAGAATTCTTGCGATTGCAACATTGCGATTGTAAGACCTCTTGCAACTCTAGAAAGAATCGCGAACGGAAGAAACTGATCGCAAAATAATGATTTTGCTTGATACATTTGGTTACATTGCAAAAATTCTTGTAATCGCAAGATTTCTTGCAATTGCAACGCGATGTTAGGACCGCCCCATTCTGACTTTACCTACTTTAGTGTGAGATGTTGACGAAGAACTCCGGCAAAAGGGCTGGATAGGTCAACAAGAGATAAGAAAGTCCTCTCCGATTCTCCAGGATCGGTCGGGGCCTATTTGGAAACAATCACAGCGCGGTTTTGTTTCATGCAACCACGCACAATTGGTGTTTCACTAAAAAAACAGTGTTTCACTAAAAAAAACGCGATTCGATCTAAGCTCGCGAGAATGGTTAGCGCCTCTCTCGCCAACGCCGTATTACTACATCTACCTTTCAAATTAAAATAAATTTCTTACACCACAAGTGATGCGCCACACATGAAATGCCTGTGAACAACGACAATGAACGGGTAGAAGTTGCAGTAGGATGGTTCCAGTAAACCAGCAATGAGGATCCACGACGACGGTGTGTCTTCTGGCTATCGGCTGACAACGTGTCAGGGTGGTCGCTTGCCATCCAGACCTGGCTGCTGACTGAACAACACTGCACGCCTATCGTAATTCCTGCTGATACGTCGTCTGATCACAACGTGGTTTATCCTAAACTACTCATATCTAAAATTTGGGATATAGAATACGGTAGACGTGACGTGTATCATGTTACTATGTGATATACTGTTACTATGTGATATATGGTTTATTTGTTCAAGTGTTCTGTCAAAGTATCCGTGAATTTTCTCATTACAATAAATGTGTCTCTTTTTCCCATTACTGTAAAGCTTTGTCATTTCGTATCTTGATGATGTGCACTTTCCGGAATGTGTTTTGTGATTGTATAATATTCACTTTTCTCGACTGTTTGGTTTTTCCACGATGAGCACATAATTGTTTTATAGTTTAAAATCACCTTTCGTATCTCGCTTGCATTCTTCTCTGCTCACACATCAGTCATGTTTTTTGTTGCAGTTTATTTCAAGTTTCAAGTAGTTTCGGTGAGTGGATCTCGTTTATGGGTATTGAAATTGATTAATGCTTGAGTTGACAATCATAAGTTCGCTTCATCTCGTAAATAACACGGATTCCCTCGCGTTTCTCGCTAGAGAGCGGTTGCCCTATTCGCCCCTCTCTCGCGCTGCTGCCGTATTGATCGCCCCCTGATCTACCGCAGCTTCACGCCAACTTGGCCCAGTGGATACGTTTTGAAACTGGGCCCGTACAGTGAGTCGGGTTAGCTGCTTCTCTCTCTCTCGCGCGCTTCCCTTTTCTCACTTTCTCACTCTTTTGGGTGGTTTTTGTATGGAGTAAAAGCCACCCAAACCAGGTACTGCCATGGAGTCTTCTCAGTTCTCTTTCTTCTCTCGCATGCTCGAGCAGCAGAATCTCCTGATTGAGCAGCACGGCAAGCTCATCGCCAACCAGAGCAAGCAGCTGGAGGCTATTCAAGAGACTGTGTCGCAAAACACCGCGGCCCTGTCTCGTCTGCTGGCAGCAATCGACTCGCCCCCTGCCGCCCGCTCGCCCCATATTCCCACGCTCACCTACTCGAGTGTGGCACGCGTGATGCACTCGGAGTCGGCTCGCTCCGTGTTCCTCGACAAGGCGACTCGCGCCGTTATCGTCGGTAGGGAGGAGAAGAAGACTGACGAGGAGACCTCCAAGGACGACTTCCTCTTCATCGGGGAGCTTGTCCGCGCCACCGGTGACGAGGAGCTGATCCAACTGTACGGCCAGAGGAAGATCTCGTGCCACCGCCACCCCGCTGTCCGACCGCCCAAGGGAAACCGCATCATCAAGGTCCAGCTGGAGACGAGCCAGCTCCGAGATCGTCTTCTTGCGGGCATTTACTCGCACAGGTGGAGCGCGCTGGAGAACGTACAGTTTCGCTACGCTCGCCGAGACTACACCGAGGAAGAACTGGCAGAAGACCGGGCCCTGCGGGGGCAGGCCAAGTCCCTCAATGAGTCTGCCGGCAAGGTCGCCTTCGTCGTCCGCGACTGCCGACTCGTCAAGCTGCGTGTCCCCCGCGAGTTCAAGGATCACACGTCGCCTTCCGCAGCCCCGCCTCCTTTGCCACTCGTCTCTGAGTTCGTGCCGCCCACCGTCCCCGCCTCCAGGAGGAGCCGTGTCACCGCTGTCACCACTGCCTCTGCGCGCTCGCAGTCTCGCGCGTCTCGCTCTCGTGCCGCTTCCTGTTCCACTGCGCGTTCTCTCTCTTCTACTCGCGGGTCTAAACGGGTTGCTGACGAGTCTGCCGGAGGCACTTTCCAGGAGCCGAAGCGGGTCGCCGGGGACGCTGCCGCTTCCTCTTCTGCCGCAGACACTGCCGTGACGATGGACGTGTCCGCCGTCTCCTAGGGAGCTCGCCAGGCCCCAGATCAATCTCCTCTCTATGCGCAGGTGGCTCCCCCTTTTGTAGATTCTGTAGATTGTGATTGTGATACTGTAAATTGTCATAATGTTGATTCTGGTAGCTCTGTCCGTATTCCGTTTTCGAAGGTTCTGTTAATTAACGTGCGCTCGGTCAAAAACAAGCTATATGAACTCGAACTTCTTCTAAACACCGAAAAGCCCATGATTGTTATACTGACCGAAACCTGGCTCAGCCCACACGAATCAATCGCTTCACTCTCACTGGGTGGTCGATATTCCATTTTGCGTTCCGATAGGCTCACTCATGCAGGGGGTGTAATGGCGTTGTATCAATCAAATATTTCTATTAAGCTAATCAGGTCAACATCGATCAACAATCTCTCCGAAATTCTCTCATTTGATGTTTTCCCTTCTGACAATTTGCACTTAGATAGACCAATACGCTTCATTGCTTGCTACCGTACGCCCGGCTCCACTCCCGAAATTAAACGAACAGGGTTCCAGCTCATTTCTGAATTAGACTCACTTATTGACTCCGAAAACAGGTCACATATTGTTTTAGGCGATTTTAATGCGCCTTCAATCGATTGGAAATGCGGTCGTGCTTTTGACTCCTTTGACAAATCGCTCTTGGATTTCGCTTGCTTACACTCAATGTTTCAAACGGTAAACAAACCTACCATGGTTAAACGTACCGGCATAAAATCAAATATTCTCGATATAATACTTGTCGACAATTCCTCTCTTGTAACTAGTACACGCATACTTCATCGCTTCAGTACCTGCGATCATCTGCCAGTTGAATTCATATTGCGCGTCGAAGACATGTCTGCACACCACAAACCTGATCTCGTACGAAACTATAGAAATGTAAACTGGGATACCATTAACAATGCTATTGATTCTATTCGCTGGACGCGTGTTTTTATTGGCAAAACAGTTGAACAAGCTGCATCCAAGTTTTACGAAATCATACATGACATAATTGATGCTCACATTCCGCTTGTCGCTCCAGCTAACAAACGCCCCCGCCCATTACCTCGTTATCTAACTAAGCTGAAGCGACAAGCCAATAAACTTTCATCAACGAGACCCCACTCCATCGATTCTAATAGGTCACAGCGTCGCCTACGTAAAGCAATAGTTTCTTGGAATTGCAAGCGTGAATCTAAATTGATCGTTAATGGCAATAAATCAGCTTTCTATCGTGATGTTCGAAATAAAATGCATCCCGATGGTGGCATCGGCGCAATTTGTCACGATGATATTTTCATTCACAATGCGCTGGACAAATGTGAGATCTTTGCTGACTATTTTGAATCAGTTTATCGCGATTCCATCACACCACCTGGTGCTGACTTGCCTAAACTACCACATTCACTTGATATGATTGACATTACCCTTCTCGAAGTTCATAAAATCATTTCCAAACTCGATTCCAAATATAACACTTCTCCAGATGGTATTAACAACGTGTTTCTGAAACGTACGGCAACTTCCATATCGGTTCCATTGACGATTCTTTTTGCAATGTCCATGTCTGTCAGAGAAATCCCATCTATTTGGAAAGAAGCTTGGGTGAAACCATTATTCAAAAAAGGCGCACGTGAATCTGTCTCAAACTACAGACCGATTTCTCTCACATGTAGCATCTCTAAAGTTATGGAAAGAATATGCGTTCAGCAGATTACAAAATACTTAGAAAAGCACAACCTACTCTCCAAAAAACAATTTGGTTTTCGCAAAAATCGATCCACTAATGCACAACTAATTGAATGTCATATGAATTGGTGCAAGCATATTTCATCTGGTTCCGTAATAGATTGCATCTATTTCGACTTTAAAAAAGCATTTGATACCATCAACCATGACCTTCTTTTCAAGAAACTTGACGCTATCGGTATTCGCGGTAATGCTCTTGGCTGGATAATTGAATTTCTCAAAAATCGCAAGCAATCTGTTATGATTGGATCTAAGCGTTCCTCACCGCGCACTGTTAATTGTGGCGTTCCACAAGGTTCGTGTCTTGGACCCTTGCTGTTCAACATTTTCATAGATAACATTCCTGATAATTTACCAGATGGCGTTTATTATGCGCTTTATGCAGACGATTTGAAAATTTACTTTCCTTTTGATTTTACCAGTACTTCTGCGAAGTCTATTTTCCAAAAAGCCATTGACATAGTCGCAGCATGGTCAGCTTCATGGGGACTTCAGATATCCACTGAGAAAACTCAAATATTGCATGTAGGCAAGCGGAATCCAAAGCACACTTATATCGTCCACGACTCAACTCTCAAACCAGTAGATTCTGCAAAGGATCTTGGTATTCTCATGAGTAATAACTTATTGTTCCGTGATCATTTCAAACAAATAATTCAACAAACTCTGTATTCTATAAATGATTTTTTTCGGACATACAAAACACGAAATCCCACACTACTGATCACCGCATACACAACCTATTTTCGCTGTAAATTAGAATATTGCACTGAGCTCTGGAACCCTACTGATGTTGCTTCTGTAAACCTAATTGAGAGCATACAACGCTATTATACTCGTCGTGTGTGTCAGCGTATCGGGCGCAGCCTATCATATCCTCAACGCCTTGAGCTTTTCAATCTTCAAACTCTCGAAAATAGACGATTCTTGAATGATGTCACATACATTCACAAAGTAATCCACTCGAAAACTATATTGGACTATCATGGTCTTTTTGCAATTATTCCATCTCGTACTCGTGGCTCTCATGAATTTAGAATTGTTCCATCATTTGATCACACAGGCCGTACCAGCACTTTTTTAAGCAGAACCTTCGCAATATGGAATGCGCTTTCTCGTGACCTAATCTCCATCAATGATCCCTCTATCTTCAAATCACAACTCTCTACATTAGATCTCATGCCACCTAGCAAATTGCGCAACCTATAGAGAGCTCTCCCCCCACTTCCTTTTCCATGTAATACTATGTGATTATGTTCGTGTTCAATATCATTGAAACCCCGTTTATACCTGCCGTTTGTATTGCTCGCTTTTTGTTTATAATTGCGTTTTTTTTTCCATGTTATCGGTAATAAACCTATCTATCTAACATCACCTCGCAGTGTGAAAGGGCGGCCAGCCGTGTTAAAAGCCAGACTTTGACAACGTTCGCATTTACTTTCCCTCCTCTCTTTCTCTTTCTCTCTCTTTCTCTCTCTCTCCGCGAGCGGGGCATATAGTTTGTCCAGCCTCGTTTGCTCACCTGCGCGTCAGTCCATCGAGTGAGGCATGTCACACGTTGCCATTGCGAGATGACCAGCGAAACGCGACGGTACGTTTTGATACGTTTTCCATATTACACGTTACGTTTCACAATGTGTAGCAGTCCTTTCGAAAACGCGTTCGAAACACCTACCGACAGTGATCTTTCGAATGTGATATGAGTTAGGTGAGACTGACTTATATGTTTCAGCAAGCTTCGTCGCCTGTCGCAGCGACACTATGATCTCAAACGCATCGCGCTATTCGCCTTTCTGGGAGTGAGTGCTTTCATTATGCGCCTATTGAAAACACGGTTCTATGGTGTAGCGGTTAACACTCTGGACTTTGAATCCAGCAACCCGAGTTCGAATCTCGGTAGAACCTAAGCTTTTTGCCAACACTTATTCGATGTTGTGAATCAACTTACGATAGGAATACGTTTCAGCTCGGCTGCGTGTTCTATTTCTACACGCTTTACCCCGTGGCTCAACGTGTGGGAGAGGTTGAGAGGAATCTCGCCACCCCTCACTCATCCAGTCCCAGGGAGAAGCAACGGCTAGAAGTCATCGATTACTTGAAGCGAAGGGTATCGATCAAGTATCGATCGATTATTGATTACTTATCGATTACAGGGCTATCACACAGTGGCAGAGGTGTGTGAGCCCGGAGGAGAGTGCATTCTTGTGAGAGATGGACCGGTCTACATCGGAGACAGGTACGGTATTCACAGAAACCTTACAGTAAATGTTAATGTAGTCATGAATTTCGTTCATATCATTTCAGTAAAGTGTCTATCTGTGCCATATCAAAACTGTCATTCCTAAGTATCAGTTACCGGTACCTCATTGATTCGCGTTTCCCTTTACATTTTCTCTCCCTACTTTTCATGGCCCACTATTCGATTTACAGTATCCAACAATGTTTCCTACAGTATCTGCAGTATTTACAGTATGCACTATACAGTACCCCTAGGTTCTCAGTGATCCGCATTCTGCCCATCAAGTCACTGCCCGACTACTCTCTCACCATCGCCGAGCTAGAGGTGCCAGAGGGTGAGTTGTTCCTTCCTTGTTCCGTTTCCACCTTTCTCCAACCATCTGTACTCCAAAATTGCTACACATGTTCCATGAAATTCTGTGACCGTCCAACCAACAACCACCAGATGGTGTGGCCAATCCACGGGCGTACGCCTAACCACTCTTTCTCTGTCGACGTAGTCGCAATCCACGAACCTTCCAATTCATAAGCAATCCATGACAAGAAGCAAGAAGGATCCCGGATTCAACCGGCATTCAACCGGATTCAAGTAGCAAGCGACAAACTTATTTGAGTGAGTACACATGATTTATTGAGAATGGACTCAATTCAGTTATTTGGAATTTCTCGTTGGCCTCGGCAGAAGAAGCATGGCTTGTTGAAGAGAGCTTGGTTTACTTGGGTCCGAGGTAGCAGGAGACGTCCATGCGGGGAGTGCCACCGCCGCCGCCACCGCCGCCTTAAAGGGGTACGGTAGGAGGAGAAGGGTACGGTAGACTACGGTACCGCTGGGAGCGCTGCCACCGCCGCCGCCGCCTCCCGAGGATCCTCCGAAGGCGTAGTCCTCCTTGGCGTATCCGCCTCCGCCGCCGCCGCCGCCGCCACCGCCAGGGGTCATGTAGGCCGACTTGTCTCCCATGATGATTCGACTGATCGAATGATGCCAGCCCCGTCCGACCCACCGCTTTTGTACGACCGAGTGGCGGGAGGAAAATGAAGGGACCTATGCGCAGACCATTCTAAGCAGTCATTAGGCTAATGATGTCATTACTCACATTACTGGTGATTTATGAAATATGTAAATGTTCAGAACTCACTTGGCGCAACTCGGACACATCGAAATGGCCAATGGAAACGCTGGCCGTGTGGTCGCCGTATATTCAGATGATGATCGTGGCTGGATTCGTTATGGAGGTACGAAGAGAGAGAGAGCGAGAGAGAGAGAGAGAGAGAGAGAGAGAGAGAAAGAGAGAAAGAGAGAGAGAGAGAGAGAGAGAGAGAGAGAGAGAGAGAGCGAGAGAGAGAGAGAGAGAGAGAGAGAGAGAGAGAGAGAGCGAGAGAGAGAGAGAGAGAGATTCTTCCAGTCCCTGGACCCCCACTCCACCCTCCCGCAGCCCGTTCTACAAATAGGCCTCGGCGGCGGAAAAGCCGCTAGTTTCATGCACGCTCTCGAGATGAATGTGAGTGAAACCTTTATCGAAATGTATATGTATTTCGAAACGTACTGTGAAACGTTTCCAGCTGTCGATCGATGTCGTAGAGATCTCTCCAACGATGCTGGCCGTGGCTCGAGACTGGTTCGGACTCAAGGTACGTTCATAAGAAATCAGTACGAATAATTGGCGTGTTTCTCTCTACAAAAAAATCTTCAACAACTTCAAACCACTTGCGACTGTATCACTCTTGACATGCCATATTTCTGATCAGGAAGACGCGAACCTTCGATCGCATGTGATGGATGGAGTCGTGTTCGCGAGGGAAGCTGCGGAGAGAGGTGGGTGGAGACAGAGCTAATTCCGCACTGGTCACTCTCAACCAGTATCCACTACAGTGTAAGATTCTCCATTCCAGGCGACCTCTACCTCTCTATCCTACTCGACGCGTGCATCAATGAAAAGGTATGAGTCAAACAGCAATTTCTTCGTTGCTCACTTGCGCACACATAGTTCATAGATGGCTCACTCAAATGGCAAATTATCTTCGAATTTCACGTAAAGCACACATGGTTTATACGCGTGGAAGCTTATTATGGTACTTAGTCCCTGTTCCCTTTATAGGTGCCGATCCTCTGTCCCCACAACGTGTTCATGGATGATACGGTACTCGCTGACCTGGCCAAGATACTCGATCCCAGAGGTGGGCTACTCTCTGTCTCTCTCTCTCTCCCTCTCTCTCTCTCTCTCTCTCCTTCTCTCTCTCTCTCTCTCTCTCTCTCCGTACTCGGCTCTCGTAACTCAGATCACGTTCAGGTAGCCTTTCTGTCAATATTTTCACCACGCAGGACCGAGTGAGGAATGAGGAAAAGGTACTAGTGAATGAATAGTCAAAACCAGCAAGAAAGTGAAATTGTCAGATCCTCGCGCTCTTCCAGCGTCATTTCACGTCGTGCAGTCTAGTCGAGTTCAAACCTGATCAGAGGGTGAGGACAGTGGAGAGAGAGAGAGAGAGAGAGAGAGAGAGAGAGAGTTCTCCCCCTCCAGATCCTGCTCTGTTCTCACCGTGCCGCGTGGACTTGGCGCGAGCAGTGGCCTCGTTTCCGGCGAGCCCTCGAAAAATACGATGACATGTTCGAATTCACCCGAACCAAACAGATGGTCATCGAATCATTGTGATGAAAAAGAATTCTTTCATTGTTATAAAATTGCCAATAAATGATAACTGAGTCGGTGTGCCTCGAGAAAACCGTATTGACACACCATCTAAATAATGCAGAAATTTTCTGATTAATAAGTTCACGAGAATAAAGAATCTTGCCAAAACTGTTTAGTAGTTTGACGGCTTCTTGCAAACATAATTCCAGTTGTTTGCGCACGATGTTTGGCCCCATTTATCTTCCTGAAAAAAATGTTTTATCTTTATTTAAAGAAATTGAAACTCCGTGAAAAAGTGAAATGTCGTTTACTGGTCCGTTTCCTTTGTCCGAACATCCTAACAAAACAGGAGGCGAAGCCTCTGCTGCCCGCCGCGGTTTCCCGCCAAAAGGCGCGCTCAAACGCACTCACGAATCGGACGATGCAATCGCCTGTGTCATGGCGCTGATTGGTCCAGCCGCGCGTGTAGTCCACTGGCGTTCCATCAGCGTTCGTCCAGTTGCCATTCAAGAAGCGTATCCCCGTCCAGCTATAGTCCCAGTGCAGAGCTGCAGAAACGTGCGATCGTTTTGTTTCGATGAAGGAAGCCCAGTTTCCTACGACGGGGCTCACACCCATTTCGAGTGAACGGTACCTTGCACAAAGTACAGCTCGAAGTTGCTGTGAACAGACGCGAGCTGGGCGTTTCGCAGCGAGCAGTTGCCTCTCGCCTCGTCGAATGACGCGCCACCATCACCATGCCACTGTTCAATCATATTTTAGAAATGTATCATGTGTAATAGTTTTATGTTATATTACAAAACCACAGAAAACACTTTTTCACCTGAACATACCTGGTAGCAAAAGTTGCTCATATCACCATAGTGCCAACCATCGTCACACTTGGCCTGAAAAAAGGGATGTTCAAAGTTTGCAAAGTGAATCTCACCGCACACGGAGCTGGTTCGAGGGCTGCGGGAAACTCGCACACATAGGGTTTCGGTTGCTGGAAATGGAATGATGAAATAACACTTTCGCAACATCAGTTGCCGCCAAGAGAAAGCGCAAGGAAACAAGAGTGCGAGGCGGTCAGAAATATAATAGTGATTGATAGCACGGCGATTAGATGCAAATTCGAAATTTCGGCAAAATGTACGCGGGGAGTGGTGGCAGAACTAAATATGCCTTGGACTGTAACTCGTGTGAAAGTCAGTTCATTCTTTGGGGGTTTCTGTCCAGTTTTTTCCACATGAAACACACTCACGTGACAATCTGATGTTTTCCACGTGCCTTTGTTGGTCTGCATTGACACGCAAGTCAGTGCGGAAGCGTTCACCGGCTGGCCTGCAATTTTTATATTGTATTATATAAAATAAGAAGATATTATGCTAATGCAAAATAGTTGAGCATCATAGATATCTCACCCGGAGCCCACTTGGTGTAGGTGAGCTCTGTCCAGTCGATCCACACGTAATCACCGTGACTGTTCCACCCACCGATCCAGTACTCACTACTGTTCGCCAACTTTTCGTCGCCGAACGCTGGAAAATCAGTGATGTTAGCCAACATTTTGCGACTCCATCTTTTGTGACTTCAAACCTGCGACAAAGGCGTTTTCGAATCCGTTTCGTATCTTGACGAGAAGGCCGTTCATCGACACGCAGTCTCTCTCAGCCTGTGCGAACGGGAGGGGAGAGGGCGAGTACTGAAGAAAGGAGAGGGGAACAATTGGAATATTCACAGACAGAACAGCGGAAAAAGGACGCCTGTGCGCATTGTGGCAGGCGTGTCACATATAATCACTCTTTTTTTTTCAAATTAAAAGGGAGTGTAAGTATACTATAAATTTTGAAGTGTTGACTAAACTGCATCGTTTTCATCACGTTTTCACATTGCTAACTCAACTTCTAAATTCAGAGTGTACAATCCCTTTAAGAGAAAACGAAATAAACGCAACTGTGCTTTGTGAACCATTCATACATAAATGCGTACTCACATAGTAGCACGTGTCAGTGTTTTGGTTGTAGGGGATGCCGGTGGGGCAGGGGTTGGCCAGGCACAACTACTTATCAGGTAGAAAAGAAACAGTGTGTTGCTTTGTGCGAAGCACAAGCTTTTTGCAAAGTCATTTTTCATAGAGGAAATGGAATAGGTGAACAAATTAGGGTTCTTGTTTAGAAATTCGTACTCACATAGTAGCACATGTTGGTGTTTTGATTGTACGGGCTTCCGATGGGGCAGGGATTGGCGAGTGCCACAGCGAATACCGACAGCAGCCACAACAACATCTGACACATATTAATTAATCTATTGATCAGTTGATCAAGTAATCAGGCACAACAACATCTCATGAGACATATTTTATCATATTAATTTAAATGCTTCGAAATTACAGTGTTTTTGTTGACAGTTTTTTGCGAGAAATGCCAATCTGAAACCCACAACTCTTGCTTGCATCTGAACATCGGTTAATTTCTAGATGATGAAATACTAACATAATCATTACATTCATATTAAAAAAAAACATTACTTTATATGTAACACTTACAATTTGCGAAAATTCCGGTTATCTCAAAACCACGGCTCTTTTAAATTTAATGGCGAAGCAATGACACATCTGTTTGTTATCAGGGCGATTTTGGTGTGTTGATATCGTTTGAAGCTTTGAAGTTATGTTATCTTCGGGCAATAGAAAATAAATGCGCCTACAGGCCGTTGACTACAGACCGTTCGTGATAACTTTTACTTCTGAAATCATACAGAAAACCATTCGACCCGAACAATGAGATAACAATCACTTTTTTTAATACGCCAAAAATGAGCATCGCACACGTAAAAACTAAAAAAAAGTCTCGAAAAGTTTTGTGTTTCATAGTGAGAAATTCCGCTACCGCGGTGTGTCGGCGACCACCTTCACACGTTGTCAGCTGCTAGAACAACGCACAAAATCTGCGAATCTGCTACCATTATGATGTCTTTATCACAAATAATGAAATTAGCAAACAATAACATTTTCCTTCAATGTTCCACAACCATGTCCCGTGCTCTGGTGAATTCGAACATGTCATCGTATGTTTCGAGGGCGCGCCGGAAACGAGGCCACTGCTCGCGCCAAGTCCACGCAGCACGGTGAGAACAGAGCAGGATCTGGAGGGGGAGAACTCTCTCTCTCTCTCTCTCTCTCTCTCTCTCTCCACTGTCCTCACCCTCTGATCAGGTTTGAACTCGACTAGACTGCACGACGTGAAATGACGCTGGAAGAGCGCGAGGATCTGACAATTTCACTTTCTTGCTGGTTTTGACTATTCATTCACTAGTACCTTTTCCTCATTCCTCACTCGGTCCTGCGTGGTGAAAATATTGACAGAAATGGTACCTGAGCGTGATCTGAGTTACGAGAAGTGAGGCGGCTTTTCCGCCGCCGAGAACGGAGAGAGAGGGAGAGAGAGAGAGAGAGAGAGAGAGAGAGAGAGGGAGAGAGAGGGAGAGAGAGAGAGTAGCCCACCCCTGGGATCGAGTGTCTTGGCCAGGTCGGCGAGTACCGTATCCTCCATGAACACGTTGTGGGGACAGAGGATCGGCACCTAGAAAGGAACAAAGAACATAACAAATTTTCAACGTCGATATATTCATAACCATCATATAGGTGCTATACGCTAAATCCCGTACTTTGAAAAAAAATCCGTATGTGTGAACAAGTAAGCAACAAAGCAGTGGCTGTCATACCTTTTCATTGATGCACGCGTCGAGTAGAATAGAGAGGTAGAGGTCGCCTGGAATGGAGAATCTGACACTGTCGTGGATACTGGTTAAGAGTGATCAGAGTGAGCAGAGTTGGTTCTCTCCCACCTCGCTCCGCAGCTTCCCTCGCAAACACTACTCCATCCATCACATGGGAACGAAGGCTCGCGTCTTCCTGCAAGTGAGATATGAAGAATAAGATATGAAAAGGTCATGTTTGATACAGATATCCTAGGATCAACTCAATATACAATATATGTCGCATTTTATACTCCTTGTTGTTTTACAGTATATCTAACCTCTCTTGACAGATAACGATTTTTATATAGCTAACCGATATCGATGTGAATTGTCGATGACTTGTCGATAAGAATTCGAACGATATCAAAGTGAGTATAATTAACTTCATTGATGACTGTCATTATTGATTTTTGACTACTGATGTTTTCAGTGTTTTCAGTCGATTACTGATGTTTTCAGGCTGCTCTGACTGACAGAGATCAGCTGATAGAAATCTGGATGGAAATGGAGAAGAGAAGAAAGGACCAATCACTCTCGGATACGCAGCCATCGTGGGATGGAAAGGACCATGTAGTGATATCGAAAGAAGAGGTGGGTCACTTGGTAGCACAACTGCCTTCGAAACAACTTCTGACCAAGCAACTTGACCTGAAGTAAATGATCTTATAAGAAAACGGACCACACTATAGATTTATCAGTTATAGATACTTTCACTCTTACTCTTTACAGTACGCCAAACTTGTCGATGAGAGTTCGAAGACGACGATAGATTCGTCTACTGCAACAACACTCACCCATCTTCACACCAACTACAGCCCTTATCTGATTTCACTGCCTCCTCTCTGCCTCATGCTTTTTTTGGCAAACTGATATAAATCAATAAACGGCTTCTATAATATAATGTATTAGCAGCTTTTTGAATGAATTGAAAACTATACTTCTGTTCTATCTCTTAAAGGGAGTGTACACTCTGAATTTTGAAGTTGAGTTAACGCCGGGATGTGAAAATATGATGGAAACGATGCAGTTTTGCCAGTATAACTATTTGTTGAAAATGCCGGCAAATCGGTAAAAAATTGAGCTCAAAATGTGCCAAAATGCAGAAATTGGTGCCAATTGGTGCCAATGTTCAATGTTCAACAGAACTTTTCACAGACTTAGAGGTATCTCCGTCACATAGTTGTACTGACAAAAGTGCATCATTTTCATCATATTTTGACATCCTAGTGCTAACTCAACTTCGAAATTCAAAGTGTACACTCCCTTTAATTGTTGTCTCAACAACTGATAATAATGGGCGTTTAAAACCAACCATATCACTTGTGATTGTGTATAGCACAACTATGCATTTCCCAGCAATTGCATTTCTATTCTACATGTGCGAAATGACACATAGCTTCCACGAAGACTGAGTAGTTTATTCCTGAGAATCTCGAACACGTTTTATCAGGCACCTTGGAGACATCGTCGTGGCTTGGATCAAGAAGCTTCGAAGCTGATGCGATAGCGGATGAAAATCAGGGCCGTTCCGATCAAGAATCTTCTTTTATGAACTAACAGATATCGGTATGGACAAGGGTTCAAAAAAGTTCTTTTACTTTTTAAAGACTTTTGAAATATGCCTGGGTCTGAGAATGGGAATCTCGAAAAACTATTTATGCAATTGCTGGGAAATGCATAGTTGTGCTATTTAATTAAGGGCGCCCGTTTGTTATGATGTTACGTTTTGTTACGCAAGATGTGTTACATGAGTTACCACATGAGTTACATAGTTACATGAATTAATCAAAATCGGCCACCACAAGTGCGTGGGCTGCCCGTGTAAATTGAACCAATAAATAAGATAAACGTGTGTTGCTTTCATTTTCTCAAGCTGACATAATCACATAATTCTGGTTGAAAAAAAAGTTCATACCGTAACCTTTATTGTTGTGCGAATATAAAAATTTGTTTTCTTATCAGTAAATTTACATTATGAATGCATTACCAGTAATGACATCATTAGCCTAATGACTGCTTTGAATGGTCTGCGCATAGGTCCCCTTATTTCCCTCCCGCCATTCGGTCGTATAAAAGCGGTGTGCCGGACGGGGCTGGCATCATTCGATCAGTCGAATCATCATGGGAGACAAGTCGGCCTACATGACCCCTGGCGGTGGCGGCGGCGGCGGAGGCGGAGGCGGATACGCCAAGGAGGACTACGCCTTCGGAGGATCCTCGGGAGGAGGCGGCGGCGGTGGCAGTGCCCCCAGCGGTGCGTGCATACTGTAGACTACCGTACCCTTCTCCTCCTACCGTACCCGTTTTAGGCGGCGGTGGCGGCGGTGGTGGCACTCCCCGCATGGACGTCTCCTGCTACCTCGGACCCAAGTAAACCAAGCTCTCTTCAACAAGCCATGCTTCTTCTGCCGAGGCCAACGAGAAATTCCAAATAACTGAATTGAGTCCATTCTCAATAAATCATGTGTACTCAAAATGTGTTTGTTGATGTACTTTTAAGATGACTCCGATTTTTGAATTGCAATACTATGTCACTATGAGTGAACTCTGTGGTTCAAGCTGCTACCGATAGGAGAGATAGGATAATGAGAGGGAAAAAACTCAAAAGGAAAAAAAAACTCACGCATACGTTCTCGCCACGCATCATAGCCACGCACTGTTGATTGCGTTTGCTGAGACAGGCCGAGAAGAAAGAAGTGCTCCACGCATCGCATACCTGTCTCATAATGTCTCATCAGCTCCATGGCGGGTGCCATCTCCACAGAAACTCGCTTGGCTGTAGTTTGTGGAATAAACTTTTCGTGCTCCCTTATTTTATTCCACCACAGTCTGCATTTCTGAGACGGTGTTTCTCACTGTTCTCTATTCCTGTTTTGTTGCGTCCAATGAGACAATGAACTCCATAGTCGAATTCAATGCGACTATTTCACCGTGCCCGCTCAGATGCGCGGAATTGGAGCGCAATGTGAACGATGAACCCTATGAACATTATATATGTTCGAAATCAGCTTGAAACGAACTACAATAATGAATTATTTGCTATACCATATGTCAACATCTGAAAATCTCATTGTGGTCCCTACTTCTCAACTCCAGTCAGACATCGTACTCGTTGATTTGCAGTAAACGTGAACCGCTTCACTCCCGAGGACATGAAGCACCACGAGAAATCTTGCGTTTGCAAGAATTCTTACGATTGCAACATTGCGATTGCAAGACCTCTTGCAACTCTAGAAAGAATCATCGCGAACGGAAGAAACTGATCGCAAAATAATGATTTTGCTTGATACATTTGGTTACATTGCAAAAATTCTTGTAATCGCAAGATTTCTTGCAATTGCAACGCGATGTTAGGACCGCCCCATTCTGACTTTACCTACTTTAGTGTGAGATGTTGACGAAGAACTCCGGCAAAAGGGCTGGATAGGTCAACAAGAGATAAGAAAGTCCTCTCCGATTCTCCAGGATCGGTCGGGGCCTATTTGGAAACAATCACAGCGCGGTTTTGTTTCATGCAACCACGCACAATTGGTGTTTCACTAAAAAAAAACAGTGTTTCACTAAAAAAACGCGATTCGAACTAATAAGCTCGCGAGAATGGTTAGCGCCTCTCTTGCCAACGCCGTATTACTACATCTACCTTAAAACTAAAATTAAATTTCTTACACCACAAGTGATGCGCCACACATGAAATGCCTGTGAACAACGACAATGAACGGGTAGAAGTTGCAGTAGGATGGTTCCAGTGAACCAGCAATGTCCACGATGACGGTGTGTCTCCTGGCTATCGGCTGACAACGTGTCAGGGTGGTCGCTTGCCATCCAGACCTGGCTGCTGACTGAACAACACTGCACGCCTATCGTAATTCCTGCTGATACGTCGTCTGATCACAACGTGGTTTATCCTAAACTACTCATATCCAAAATTTTGGGATGGAGAATACGGTAGACGTGACGTGTATCATGTTACTATGTGATAGACTTGTGTTCTTGTGTATCACAGTAAGATTTTGGTTGTGGATCTTTTCGAGTTTATTTGTTCAAGTGTTCTGTCAAAGTATCCGTGGGTTTTCTCATTACATTGAATGTGTCTCTTTTTTCTCATTACTGTAAAGCTTTGTCATTTCGTATCTTAATGATGTGCACTTTTCGGAATGTGTTTTGTGATTGTATAATATACACTTTTCTCGATTGTTTGGTTTTTCCACGATGAGCACAGTTGTTTTATAGTTTAAAAACCACCTTTCGTATCTCGCTTGCATTCTTCTCTGCTCTTGAAACAAATCAGTCATGTTTTTTTGTTGCGGTTTATTTCAAGTTCCAAGTACTTTCAGTGGGTGGCTCTCGTTTATGGATATTGATAAATGCTCGAGTTGACAATCATACGTTCGCTTCATCTCGTAAATAACATCACCTCGCATTGTGAAAGGGCGGCCAGCCGTGTTAAGAGCCAGACTTTGACAACGTTCGCATTTACTTTCCCTCCTCTCTCTCTCTCTCTCTCTCTCTCTCTCTCTCTCTCTCTCTTTCTCTCTCTATCTCCCTGATATTAATACACAGTGGAGCGGATTAGCTTTGTCTATTGTGCGTGTGCGTGAGAGTATCATCCGCGAGCGGGGCACATAGTTTGTCCAGCCTCGTTTGCTCACCTGCGCGTCAGTCCATCGAGTGAGGCATGTCACACGTTGCCATTGCGAGATGACCAGCGAAACGCGACGGTACGTTCTGATACGTTTTCCATATTATACGTTACGTTTCACATTGTGTAGCAGTCCTTTCGAAAACGCGTTCGAAACACCTACCGACAGTGATTTTTCGAATGTGATCTGTGTTAGGCGAAACTTATACGTTTCAGCAAGCTCCATCGGCTGTCGCAGCGACACTATGATCTCAAACGCATCGCGCTATTCGCCTTTCTGGGAGTGAGTGTTTTCATTATGCGCCCATTGAAAACACGGTTCTATGGTGTAGCGGTTAACACTCTGGACTTTGAATCCAGCAACCCGAGTTCGAATCTCGGTAGAACCTAAGCTTTTTGCCAACACCTATTCGATGTTGTGAATCAACTTACGATAGGAATACGTTTCAGCTCGGCTGCGTGTTCTATTTCTACACGCTTTACCCCGTGGCTCAACGCGTGGGAGAGGTTGAGAGGAATCCCGCCACCCCTCACTCATCCAGTCCCAGGGAGAAGCAACGGCTAGAAGTCATCGATTACTTGAAGCGAAGGGTATCGATCAAGTATCGATCGATTATTGATTACTTATCGATTTCAGGGCTATCACACAGTGGCAGAGGTGTGTGAGCCCGGAGGAGAGTGCTTTCTTGTGAGAGATGGACCTGTCTACATCGGAGACAGGTACGGTATTCACAGAAACCTTACAGTAAATGTTAATGTAGTCATGAATTTCGTTCATATCATATCAGTAAAGTGTCCATCGGTGCCATATCATAACTGTCGTTCCTACCGGTACCTAACTTGATTCGCGTTTCCCTTTACATTTTCTCTCACTACTTTTCATGGCCCACTATTCACTATTCGATTTACAGTATCCAACAATGTTTCCTACAGTATCTGCAGTATTTACAGTATGCACTATACAGTACCCCTAGGTTCTCAGGGATCCGCATTCTGCCCATGAAGTCACTGCCCGACTACTCTCTCACCATCGCCGAGCTAGAGGTGCCAGAGGGTGAGTTGTTCCTTCCTTGTTCCGTTTCCACCTTTCTCTAACCATCTGTACTCCAAATTGCTACACATGTTCCATGAAATTCTGTGACCGTCCAACCAACAACCACCAGATGGTGTGGCCAATCCACGGGCGTACACCTAACCACTCTTTTTCTGTCGACGTAGTCGCAATCCACGAACCTTCCAATCCATGAGCAATCCATGACAAGAAGCAAGACGGATCCCGGATTCAACCGGCATTCAACCGGATTCAAGTAGCAAGCGACAAACTTATTTGAGTGAGTACACATGATTTATTGAGAATGGACTCAATTCAGTTATTTGGAATTTCTCGTTGGCCTCGGGAGAAGAAGCATGGTTTGTTGAAGAGAGCTTGGTTTACTTGGGTCCGAGGTAGCAGGAGACGTCCATGCGGGGAGTGCCGCCGCCGCCACCGCCGCCTGAAAGGAGTACGGTAGGAGGAGAAGGGTACGGTAGACTACGGTACCGCTGGGGGCGCTGCCACCGCCGCCGCCGCCTCCCGAGGATCCTCCGAAGGCGTAGTCCTCCTTGGCGTATCCGCCTCCGCCGCCGCCGCCGCCGCCACCGCCAGGGGTCATGTAGGCCGACTTGTCTCCCATGATGATTCGACTGATCGAATGATGCCAGCCACGTCCGGCACACCGCTTTTATACGACAGAATGGCGGGAGGGAAATGAGGGGACCTATGCGCAGACCATTCTAAGCAGTCATTAGGCTAATGATGACATTACTCACATTACTGGTAATTTATGAAATATGTAAATGTTCAGAACTCACTTGGCGCAACTCGGACACATCGAAATGGCCGATGGAAACGCTGGCCGTGTGGTCGCCGTATATTCAGATGATGATCGTGGCTGGATTCGTTATGGAGGTACGAAGAGAGAGAGAGAGAGAGAGAGATAGAGAGAGAGAGAGAGAGAGAAGGAGAGAAGGAGAGAGAGAGAGAGAGAGAGAGAGAGAGAGAGAGATTCTTCCAGTCCCTGGACCCCCACTCCACCCTCCCGCAGCCCGTTCTACAAATAGGCCTCGGCGGCGGAAAAGCCGCTAGTTTCATGCACGCTCTCGAGATGAATGTGAGTGAAACCTTTATCGAAATGTATATGTATTTCGAAACGTACTGTGAAACGTTTCCAGCTGTCGATCGATGTCGTAGAGATCTCTCCAACGATGCTGGCCGTGGCTCGAGACTGGTTCGGACTCAAGGTACGTTCATAAGAAATCAGTACGAATAATTGGCGTGTTTCTCTCTACAAAAAAATCTTCAACAACTTCAAACCACTTGCGACTGTATCACTCTTGACATGCCATATTTCTGATCAGGAAGACGCGAACCTTCGATCGCATGTGATGGATGGAGTCGTGTTCGCGAGGGAAGCTGCGGAGAGAGGTGGGTGGAGACAGAGCTAATTCCGCACTGGTCACTCTCAACCAGTATCCACTACAGTGTAAGATTCTCCATTCCAGGCGACCTCTACCTCTCTATCCTACTCGACGCGTGCATCAATGAAAAGGTATGAGTCAAACAGCAATTTCTTCGTTGCTCACTTGCGCACACATAGTTCATAGATGGCTCACTCAAATGGCGAATTATCTCCAAATTTCACGTGAAGCACATATAGTTTATACGCGTCGAAGCTTATTATGGTAATCCCTGTTCCCTCTATAGGTGCCGATCCTCTGTCCCCACAACGTGTTCATGGATGATACGGTACTCGCTGACCTGGCCAAGATACTCGATCCCAGAGGTGGGCTACTCTCTGTCTCTCTCTCCCTCTCTCTCTCTCTCTCTCTCTCTCTCTCTCTCTCTCTTTCTCTCTATCTCTCTCTCTCTCTCTCTCTCTCTCCGTACTCGGCTCTCGTAACTCAGATCACGTTCAGGTAGCCTTTCTGTCAATATTTTCACCACGCAGGACCGAGTGAGGAATGAGGAAAAGGTACTAGTGAATGAATAGTCAAAACCAGCAAGAAAGTGAAATTGTCAGATCCTCGCGCTCTTCCAGCGTCATTTCACGTCGTGCAGTCTGGTCGAGTTCAAACCTGATCAGAGGGTGAGGACAGTGGAGAGAGAGAGAGAGAGAGAGAGAGAGAGAGAGAGAGAGAGAGTTCTCCCCTCCAGATCCTGCTCTGTTCTCACCGTGCTGCGTGGACTTGGCGTGAGCAGTGGCCTCGTTTCCGGCGAGCCCTCGAAACATACGATGACATGTTCGAATTCACCCGAGCCAAACAAATGGTCATCGAATCATTGTGATATTAAAGGATTCTTTCATTGTTATAAAATTGCCAATAAATGATAACTGAGTCGGTGTGCCTCGAAAAAACCGGATTTGCACACCAATTAAAGGTACACTGGCGACTTATTTTTGACTCGGAATGTTTGAAAGAATCATATTAACCCAAATCTTAATCGATTTGTGAGAAAGAACAACGACTATCGGTTGCTTTCAAATGTTGCAACTGACTGTTGCAACATTTTATATCAAACTCAAAATTGGTCCCGCCACGACTTCCGTTCCGTTGATCTCTTCAATACTGCACAAATGGAGAAAGAACACATAATCCCAGACGAAAGAAGCCCGTTCACTTACCATGTGGCTCAATGCGTGTGTGCGCCGTTATTGCGCTGAACTCGCCGGTTCGAGTCCTGTCTACGGCAAATGTTTTGCATGAGTGGTATTGCGCGTTCAAGAGAGCTAGTTGCAGAATTAAGTCGCCACTGTTCCTTTAAATAATGCAGAAATTTTCTGATAAATAAGTTCACGAGAATAAAGAATCTTGCCGAAACTGTTTAGTAGTTTGACGGCTTCTTGCAAACATAATTCCAGTTGTTTGCGCACGATGTTTGGCCCCATTTATCTTCCTGAAAAAAATGTTTTATCTTTATTTAAAGAAATTGAAACTCCGTGAAAAAGTGAAATGTCGTTTACTGGTCCGTTTCCTTTGTCCGAACATCCTAACAAAACAGGAGGCGAAGCCTCTGCTGCCCGCCGCGGTTTCCCGCCAAAAGGCGCGCTCAAACGCACTCACGAATCGGACGATGCAATCGCCTGTGTCATGGCGCTGATTGGTCCAGCCGCGCGTGTAGTCCACTGGCGTTCCATCAGCGTTCGTCCAGTTGCCATTCAAGAAGCGTATCCCCGTCCAGCTATAGTCCCAGTGCAGAGCTGCAGAAACGTGCGATCGTTTTGTTTCGATGAAGGAAGCCCAGTTTCCTACGACGGGGCATTTTGAGTGAACGGTACCTTGCACAAAGTACAGCTCGAAGTTGCTGTGAACCGACGCGAGCTGGGCGTTTCGCAGCGAGCAGTTGCCTCTCGCCTCGTCGAATGACGCGCCACCATCACCATGCCACTGTTCAATCATATTTTAGAAATGTATAATGTGTAATAGTTTTATATTATATTATAAAACCACAGAAAACACTTTTTACCTGAACATACCTGGTAGCAAAAGTTGCTCATATCACCATAGTGCCAACCATCGTCACACTTGGCCTGAAAAAGGTAATGTTCAAAGTTTGCAAAGTGAATCTCACCGCACACGGAGCTGGTTCGAGGGCTGCGGCAAACTCGCACACATAGGGTTTCGGTTGCTGGAGATGGAATGATGAAATAACACTTTCGCAACATCAGTTGCCGCCAAGAAAAAGCGCAAGGAAACAAGAGTGCGAGGCGGTCAGAAATATATAGTAGACATTTCGGCGAAATGTACGCGGGGGGTGGTGGCAGAACTAAATATGCCTTGGACTGTAACTCGTGTGAAAGTCAGTTCATTCTTTGAGGGTTTCTCTCAACTTTTTCCCATATAAAACACACTCACGTGACAATCTGATGTTTTCCACGTGCCTTTGTTAGTCTGCATTGACACGCAAGTCTGTGCGGAAGCGTTTACCGGCTGGCCTGCAATTTTTATATTGTATAATATAAAATAGGAAGATAATATGCTAATGCAAAATAGTTGAGCATCATAGATATCTCACCCGGAGCCCACTTGGTGTAGGTGAGCTCTGTCCAGTCGATCCACACGTAATCACCGTGACTGTTCCACCCACCGATCCAGTAGTCACTACTGTTCGCCAACTTTTCGTCGCCGAACGCTGTGAGATGATCAGTAATATGAACGAAACGCGAAATTTGCGACTTCATCTTTTTCGATTTTGTTCAACAAACCTGCGACAAATGCGTTTTCGAATCCGTTTTCTATCTTGACGAGAAGGCCATTCATCGACACACAGTCTCTCTCAGCCTGTGCGAACGGCAGGGGAGAGGGCGAGTACTGAAGAAAGGAGAGGGGAACAATTGGAATATTCACAGACAGAACAGCGGAAAAAGGACGCCTGTGCGCATTGTGGCAGGCGTGTCACGTATAATCACTCTTTTTTTCAAATTAAAAGGGAGTGTAAGTATACTATAAATTTTGAAGTGTTGACTAAACTGCATCGTTTTCATCACGTTTTCACATTGCTAACTCAACTTCTAAATTCAGAGTGTACAATCCCTTTAAGAGAAAACGAAATAAACGCAACTGTGCTTTGTGAACCATTCATACATAAATGCGTACTCACATAGTAGCACGTGTTAGTGTTTTGGTTGTAGGGGATGCCGGTGGGGCAGGGGTTGGCGAGCGTCAGAGCGACCGCACTCAGCAGCCACACCAACATCTCAACAGATTAATATAAATATAAATAATATTAATATTATATAAAAACTATAGTATAATATAATACTTATTATAAACCTCTATAAAATGGAATGTTGAAAGTGTTTGCGAGAAATGGCACTTATCTTGTTGAAGTGACGCAACTGTTTATTATCAGAGGGATTTTTGATGTGTTGATCTCGCTTGGTTATCTGCGAGCAATATAAAAGAAGTGCGGTATTGATTACAGGCTGAGCGCGGCAACATTAGACGTTTAAAATCATACTAAAAACATTAAACGCGAACAATGTGCAAACTTGTAACTTGTAACCACACACAACATATGTTTTGCCAAAAAAACATGTACATTGTGGATTTGGATTTACAGGAACATGCAACTTGAAGTTTCGGGTGTGAAGAGAAAAGCAGTCATCATGATGCAAACCGAATTTAGCGAAAATAGCAAAAAAATACATAACAAAAAAAGCAAAACAAAACGGTTTTGGCGGTAAAAATTTCCATTGGCGAACATTATCGAAATTGCAAAACATTCCGTTCGTGGTACGTGATGGTTTGTGATGCGCCACGACGCTGTCTCGGAATGGGCTGGGTGTGAGTTCCGGAAACGCTCGGCTCTCGGTCAGTCCCCCGTCGTTGTCCGTAAACACTGATTCAATTTGTTGCATGGATGACAAGAGATATTCAGATAGGGGAGGTATAGTGATGTGATCTCATGTCACCCGGTTGTCACTATCAACTCAAAAGAGGTGCGAAAAGGCGAACTCTTCCAATCCATCACGTCACTCATTCCGGAAGTCCAGGAAACACGCCGCGCGAAACGCAAATGTCTTGAATTCGACTCTACGACCAGTAGCATTTCTTTATCATAAATAATCAACTAACAAACAACAACATTTTCAATCAAGATGATTCCACAACCATGTCCCGTGCTCTGGTGAATTCGAACGAATCATCGTATTTTTCGAGGGCCCGCCGGAAACGAGGCCACTGCTCGCGCCAAGTCCACGCGGCACGGTGAGAACAGAGAAGGATCTGGAGGAGGGGAGAACTCTCTCTCTCTCCCTCTCTCTCTCTTTTTTCTCTCTTTCTCTCTCTCTCCCTCTCTCCCTCTCTCCCTCTCTCCCTCCCTCCCTCTTCTCACCCTCTTATCAGGAATAAATTCGACAAGACTGCAAGATGTGAAGTGGCGCTGGAAGAGCGCGAAGATCTGAAGATTTTCTTTTCTTTCTGGTTTTTAACTCTTATACTGTTTATACCTTTTCCTCGTTCTTCTCTCGTTCCTGTGTGATGAAAATGTTGACGGAAAGCGTTCCTGAACACGATCTTCAGTAAAAGAAGGGGAGGGAGAGAGAGAGAGAGGGGAGAGAGAAAAAGGGAGGGAGAGAGAGAGAGAGAGAGTACCCCCCACCCCTGGGATCGAGTATCTTGGCCAGGTCAGCGAGTACCGTATCCTCCATGAACACGTTGTGGGGACAGAGGATCGGAACCTATAAAGGGAACAGGGAGTGAGTGAGAATAGTGAGTCAACGATACAACATTCAAAAACAATAATAGTAATAAAATAAAAATAATAATAAGTTTATTACCGTGTACATTTGGAGAAACAGTGAAAAACAGCGTAATGAGCAATGACATACGGTATGAAAATAATAATAAACAAAGTGAAAATGATACAGAAAGCATCGAATGTTGACTACAGTCTACTCCCGCAGAACAGTTTCTGTATACTGTATCGCACACCTTTTCATTGATGCACGCGTCGAGTAGAATAGATAGGTAGAGGTCGCCTGGAATGGAGAATCTGACACTGTCGTGGATACTGGTTAAGAGTGATCAGAGTGAGCAGAGTAGGTTCTCTCCCACCTCGCTCCGCAGCTTCCCTCGCGAACACGACTCCATCCATCACATGGGAATAGTGTTTGGACCAATTTATCGACCAGATTTCTGGTCGAATGACCGGCCAAAATAAAACCAATGACCGGTTATTTTCTGGTTGGCCAGAGAAATGACCGGCCAAAATAAACCGGTTTTGAGAAATCTGGCCAAACCAGAACCAGAACCAGAAATTTCTGGTTTTCAAAAAAACCAGAAATTTCTGGTTTTGTAGTTTGTACCTCTGGTTCTTTGGACCGGTCAATATCATTTCTCGATTCTCGAATGAGATGAGGTATGATGAGGACATTTCATGGCTAAATGACAATGAGACGTCACATTTCTCGAACGACCGCCAAACCAAAACCAGTACTGGCCAAATGAAAACCAGAACCAGAAATTTCTGGTTTTTTCGACCGAAAACCAGAAATATCTGGTCCGGCCAATGACCTGGCCAATTTTTTCTGGTTTTAAATGACGCTGGTTTTGAAAAGGGCGCCAAATTTCTGGTTAACCAGAAATAAACCGGTAATTTGGTCCAAACACTACATGGGAACGAAGGTTCGCGTCTTCCTGCAGGTGAGATATGAAGAAGGAGATATGAAAAGGTTAAGAAACAACCTAAAAAAAAGATACATGAGAAAAAAACTGGTTCACATATAGTGTTTGTGTGGAATGGTATGCATAGGAAAGAATAAGGCAACTACTTGCTCAAGGCAACTACTTTGAGTCCGAACCAGTCTCGAGCCACGGCCAGCATCGTTGGAGAGATCTCCACAACGTCGATCGACAACTGGATACGTTTTAGTACGTTTCAATATGACACAGATACGTTTCACTCACATTCATCTCGAGAGCGTGCATGAAACTAGCGGCCTTTCCGCCGCCGAGGCCTATTTGTAGACATTCAATGTCAAAATGGTTGAGCGCTCACAACCCGGGGGAATTGAAAGATCCTGACGGGAACACTTTTTTTCTATCGGAAATGTGTGCAAGTGATTAGTAGAAGATCTAGAGAGTCCTCATGGAAATGACTACCCGAAGTGTTCGGTCCAGACTCGCCATGATCCGCATTCTGCCCATCAAGGAGCACCCGGAGTACTCGCTCACCGCCGCAGAGCTGCACGTGCCCGAAGGTGGGTGCCATCAAGTCGAATCAAATCAAATGCGTAGTGTTGTCGGAATCGCAAACACGTACAAAACGCAACCGCTCAAAAGAACGTAGGTTTCCGAATGGGTTTCATGTAGAAAACACGTTGGACACTACTGATTCGGTTCCTCCTCGCGACCAAATGTGCAGAGTTATTATACCAAAATTCCATCATATGTGGCGAGCGAGGTGTATATCGGAATCATGTTGACGAAGAACAACAAACTACTGGAACAATATATGGTGAATGATGTTCAGAGCTCACTTGGCGCAACTCGGACACATCCAAATGGCCGATGGAAACGCTGGCCGTATTTTCGCCGTTTCTTCAGATGATGATTGTGTCTGGATTCGTTATGGAGGTACAGAGAGATAGAGAGAGGGAGGGAGAGAGAGCGAGAGAGAAAGAGAGAGAGAGAGAGAGAGAGAGAGAGAGAGGGGGGGGGAGAGAGAGAGAGAGAGAGAGAGATTCTTCCAGTCCCTGGACCCCCACTCCACCCTCCCGCAGCCCGTTCTACAAATAGGCCTCGGCGGCGGAAAGGCCGCTAGTTTCATGCACGCTCTCGAGATGAATGTGAGTGAAACGTATCTGTGTCATATTGAAACGTACTAAAACGTATCCAGTTGTCGATCGACGTTGTGGAGATCTCTCCAACGATGCTGGCCGTGGCTCGAGACTGGTTCGGACTCAAAGTAGTTGCCTTGAGCAAGTAGTTGCCTTATTCTTTCCTATGCATACCATTCCACACAAACACTATATGTGAACCAGTTTTTTTCTCATGTATCTTTTTTTTAGGTTGTTTCTTAACCTTTTCATATCTCCTTCTTCATATCTCACCTGCAGGAAGACGCGAACCTTCGTTCCCATGTAGTGTTTGGACCAAATTACCGGTTTATTTCTGGTTAACCAGAAATTTGGCGCCCTTTTCAAAACCAGCGTCATTTAAAACCAGAAAAAATTGGCCAGGTCATTGGCCGGACCAGATATTTCTGGTTTTCGGTCGAAAAAACCAGAAATTTCTGGTTCTGGTTTTCATTTGGCCAGTACTGGTTTTGGTTTGGCGGTCGTTCGAGAAATGTGACGTCTCATTGTCATTTAGCCATGAAATGTCCTCATCATACCTCATCTCATTCGAGAATCGAGAAATGATATTGACCGGTCCAAAGAACCAGAGGTACAAACTACAAAACCAGAAATTTCTGGTTTTTTTGAAAACCAGAAATTTCTGGTTCTGGTTCTGGTTTGGCCAGATTTCTCAAAACCGGTTTATTTTGGCCGGTCATTTCTCTGGCCAACCAGAAAATAACCGGTCATTGGTTTTATTTTGGCCGGTCATTCGACCAGAAATCTGGTCGATAAATTGGTCCAAACACTATTCCCATGTGATGGATGGAGTAGTGTTTGCGAGGGAAGCTGCGGAGCGAGGTGGGAGAGAACCTACTCTGCTCACTCTGATCACTCTTAACCAGTATCCACGACAGTGTCAGATTCTCCATTCCAGGCGACCTCTACCTCTCTATTCTACTCGACGCGTGCATCAATGAAAAGGTGTGCGATACAGTATACAGTTCGATGCTTTCTGTATCATTTTCATTTTGTTTATTATTATTTTCATACCGTATGTCATTGCTCATTACGCTGTTTTTCACTGTTTCTCCAAATGTACACGGTGATAAACTTATTATTATTTTTATTTTATTACTATTATTGTTTTTGAATGTTGTATCGTTCACTCACTATTCTCACTCACTCCCTGGTCCCTTTATAGGTTCCGATCCTCTGTCCCCACAACGTGTTCATGGAGGATACGGTACTCGCTGACCTGGCCAAGATACTCGATCCCAGGGGTGGGCTACTCTCTCTCTTTCTCCCTTTCTCGCTCTCTCTCTTCCTCCCTTTCTCGCTCTCTCTCTCTCTCTCTCTCGCTCTCTCCCTCCCCTTCTTTTACTGAAGATCGTGTTCAGGAACACTTTCCGTCAACATTTTCACCACACAGGATCGAGAGAAGAACGAGGAAAAGGTATAAAGAGTATAAGAGTTCAAAACCAGAAAGCAAAGAAAATCTTCAGATCCTCGCGCTCTTCCAGCGCCACTTCACATCTTGCAGTCTTGTCGAATTTATTCCTGATAAGAGGGTGAGGAGAGAGGGAAGGAGCGGGAAAGAGAAAGAGAAGTTATGGAGAGAGAGAGATACCATACCCCCCTCCAGATCCTTCTCTGTTCTCACCGTGCCGCGTGGACTTGGCGTGAACAGTGGCCTCGTTTCCGGCGGGCCCTCGAAAAATACGATGATATGTTCGAATTTACCAGAGCCCGTGATATGATTGGGGAATCATCTTGATTGAAACGTTTATGATTTTTTTTCAAATACAGTTCTATTGTGATAAATATAATTATATAAGTCGAACCGGCGACCGCTCTATTGAGAACGCCGCACACATCCATTGCGCTACCGCCCCTTCCGATCTCTTTTTCTCCAACAGATTTCAGTGCATAGCGAGATGCAATTCGATAGATATCAGTGCGACCCACAGGCAGTGAAGGAAAGTGCACTCGCTGACTGCCGGGAGCGAAAGTGCGCCCCCCCCTAACATCTATCAGCATCATATTGTTCTCGCCAAGATTCTAAGGGACCTTTCTCTCAATCGTCTCTTGCGGATTCTAGCGCGCGGGTATTCTTATAACAAATGAATCGTTTCAGCATGCGTCTCCTCTGCCTCCTGCCACATCTTCTTCGCTCAATGATAAAATCTTATTTTTATAACCAGTCGGAGTCGCGCCTATGGCGCTCCTCCTCCTGGTTGTGTAGGAATGATTTCGCAATCACATCCCTAACTGAGAAAGGGCAAACCCGGCGCGTCTCACACGCTGGCGGCGGCTGGGCTACAGAGCGGCGTCACTTACAGACAGACAGACCGACGGAAGGACAAACAGACCGTTTTCTATATATTCGCATGCTCGTTTTTTGCATGTTTTTCATTTAAAATGAACAGTGATTGTATTCTCATTGTTCGAGTCAAATGTTCTCGGTATGAAGTCAAACTTAGCACGTACGGCCTAATCAATAGGGCATTTCTTTCATATTGCTGGCAGATAACGTAACTTCAAACGATGCATCAACACACCAAAAATCGCACTGATAATAAACACTTGTGTCAATGCTTCGCCATTTATTTTTAAAGGCTCGTTTGATAACCGGGGCATTTCTGGTTGTAAGGGTTTCACATTGCATGTGAAATGTTAGTGTATAATAATCGATGTTCGTATGCAAGAGTCGTGGGTTTCAGACAACCGGCATTTCTTGCAAATGTTGTCAATATTTCATTTTATACGCATTAATCAATCTTCAGATGTTGTTGTGGCTGCTGTCGGTAGTCGCTGTGGCAGTCGCTAATCCCTGCCCCATCGGAAGCCCGTACAATCAAAACACCAACATGTGCTACTATGTGAGTACGAATTTCTAAACAAGAATCATAATTTGTTCACCTATATCCCATTTCCTCTATGGAAAATGACTTTGCAAAAAGCTTGTGCTTCGCACAAAGCAACACACTGCTTCTTTTCTACCTGATAAGTAGTTGTGCCTGGCTGTCCACTGTCCACTCGCCTGTTTTCGAATGCTCACCTTTTTCTCCAGTACTCGCCAAATCATTCCCATGTGATTCCCCGCCCCGTGCGGCTGCGTCGCCGCTGAGAATCCGGTCCTTAGAACCGCGGCAAGGAAAGGACCGTCATGCCAAACCGTGAGCTAACTCAAACTGTTTCTAATACAGTCAAAATCGTTAACTTCAATGCGAACTCAATACGAAGGGATCTCCGAAAACGAACTCTGGAGACTGCCATCGCTGCTATCTCGTTCGACGTGCTGTGCCTCACCGAGACCTGGACGGAGAGCAGCCAGGCTCGGTTCTGCGACACGAACCATCTGTTGATATGTTCCGGATCAGCACACTCGAGAAGACAAGGAGTCGCCTTCCTCGTCAGAACCGAACTCGTGCCCTACATCACCCACTCGCAGTGCCACTCGGAGCGACTGGCGGTTCTGGAGCTATGCAAGGGAGGGAGTATCCTGCGCATCATTCTTTGTTACATGCCCACCGACCAGATGCCAGACACCGACTACAACAAGATACTGGACGACGTGCGGCGAATCTCAACTCGCACCTGCGAGACCCGACGACTCGATCCACGCTACAAGAAGATGAAGACGTGCACTATCTGGACTGGAGACTTCAACGGCCAGCTTGGCAAGAGACTGCACCCTGACGACGCCGCCATCGGACACTTCGGCTACGGGGAGAGAAATGAAAGGGGAGAAATGCTGCTCGACTATTGCAATTCAAATGGGTGGAAGCTTGCCAATAGCTTCTTCAAACATCGAGCCGGAAGGAAGTGGACGTGGAGATGCCCATCAGGAGGATTCAAAGAGTACGATCTGTTCTTCGTGCGGTCAACGAGATACATCAAAAACGTGGTGACAATCAACAAGTTCGCCGCCATGTCTGACCACCGAGCAATAAGAATGACGATACGACTCAATGCGTTCCGAGACACGGCCATCAAAACGAAGATGAACAGGAAGACGGACTGGTCGCTATAACCGAGATTCGAACTCGGGTTGCTGGATTCAAAGTCCAGAGTGTTAACCGCTACACCATAGAACCGTGTTTTCAATGAGCGCATAATGAGCGATTTGTCGGAGATCATAGTGTTGCTGCGACAGCCGATGGAGCTTACTGAAACGTACAGTTGGATGGTGAATGTTACAGTATAGACCAGTATGTGATCAGTCTCTTTCAATGCATCGTCAGCGAATTACAAATGTCTTCGAAACACGTCGCTAGGTAGGCGCTTTGAACTCATTTTTGTATAGACGAACATCAACTTTAATCCGAAACGTAACGTTAAAAACTGAAACGTATCGAGAAACGTACCGTCGCGTTTCGCTGGTCATTGCGCAATGGCAAAATGTTAGTAGTGACATCCATACTAGATGGATGCCGATGCACAGATGTTCAAACAAAGAATAAAGGACGGCTGGACTAACTCAATGCCCGCTTATAGATGATACTCACACAGGTGGGAGAGATTTGTGGTTAGTCGGTGATTCCATTCAGCGCACAGAAGAAAAATTGTTCTCGCGTCATCGATCGAATAATCTCACTTCACTCCTTAGCGGGTGAACTATTAGAGCAACGTATTCGATATATAAGCGAGGTATGTAGATCAATATATTTTAGCTATGGCGCAGGCAATACTTCGTTGCGTCTGTCTCTTTTCGATCAAAAATTATCTATAATCATTTATCAACAAGAAACAATAACAGAACAAATGCAACATCAAGACTAACAAAAATCAAATCTGAAAGACCAAGAAGTGACGAGAGTGAAAACAACGACTACAAAATAACTGAACCGATACTAGGCGAGATAGGGAGGCGGATGAAGATGGCGAATCTCTCTCTCTCTCCCTTTTCTCCTCCTTCTCTTCTGCTACTCTCCCAGACGACGCGCATATTCTTCCAGATTCTCCACTAAAAAGAGAATCGAATCATCAATAAGTTGAGAGATTGATTCGAGAATATTGCGATCATTTCCTCTTCGCTGGTTTCGTTTTTTTTTTGGTTGTGGAGGCATACGACATCAACGACTGTCGTTAGAGTATAAACGCGAGAAAGTATAAAAAGAAAATCGTCGCAGCAACTCACTCTTGATCTCCATCGCAGTCCTCGTCGGCTCAGTGGAGGTGGAAGCGTCGCCAGCTGAAACAACCAGTAAGCAGTCAATCAATCGATCAATCAACCGATACAAAACATACTGCACATACACTCTACATCTAACCTCTTCTAGAAACAGGAATACATCAATTCATTTACCTCCCAATCCAGCAATCAACCAATCAATCAATTATTACGGCTTCTGTCTTGTCCTTCCTCTCCCTCTCCAGCTTGACCCACTAACCTCATAATTTGCATAATTGTAATGCGCTACTTGATATACATATTCTGATTTCACCCCACCCACCTGCTCCCCTGTCCAGTCTTCTCCCCCTCCCTCTCCAGCTTGACAGCAGCCGTCCTCTTGCGCGCCGGCGGCTTGCGCGCCCAGCGAACAACTACCACTGAAGAATTATCTCTCTCTCTCTCTCTCTCTTTCTCTCTCTTTCTCTCTCTCTCCTCTCTCATCTCTCTTCCCCTCCTCCTCTTCTTCTACTCACTCAAACGAGCTTTGTTCGTTGCGATACAACTTGCTCACACCAATACATCTCTTCCATTCTTAAAGTGACTACTGTACCCACGTGTCGTCAATAATCACCCACCCTCCTTGGACGGTGCGGGAGCAGTGGGCTGGGACGCGGGAGCAGCAGCGGACGCACCAACCGCGTCGATAGCAGGTGCAGTGGAGTGCGCGCAGTTCCTCGTCACGACACGACTCGCATCGCGCACTGTCAGCGTGGCTGGCGCCGCGGAACCTCCTCCGCCTATACGCTGCGCGATGAAACCGACGGACATGTACACAAATGAGAATAGCATAACGAACAGCAAAACGAGCCACGCACCGTTTGTCGCATTGTGGTGCGTGGTAGGTGAGGTGAGGACAGCGACGGAGCTTGCTGGGGTCGGAGTCGGAGCAGGTGCGAGAAGATCGGAATGGGTAGTCGCCGGCGTTGCATATGTACCACCCGCCGAAAACGGAAACGGCACCTCTGGAAGCAATTGTAGAATAATATTTTACTATAACAAGATAATATGGCATATTGAAACACTTACCCTGCTTGCCAACATCGTAGTTGTTATTGTTGGGCGCACTGCTGGTGAAGGAAGCAGCCACGGTGGGAGCCGAGCCGACCGAGTCTAAAGATAACCGATCAATATTTTGCAGTTATTTTTCTGGGACTCGCTTGTCAACTGTCCCCTTGACCGAGCGTTTAATCAAGTGAATGGCGAAAAAGGTCGTCCGCCTCTCTACCATGTGTATTGTTCCTGCTATCGTTGTGGTCGTCATCAAGGGAATGTTTGAAAGGCACGAGAACGCTCACCGGCATAGACAGATCCGGCGGCGAGAGTGGACGGCGGGGTGGCGGGGAAGGGGAAGACGACTGGCGGAGGCGGAGCGGCGACCAGCCCCAGCGTCGAACCAGCAGCACACGGCCGCATCACGCTGAACAGATCTGAAATTTGAATCTGAAGTAAACAAGGGAACAGAACCAACTCAATAGCCCAGTTAAAACAAATGGACTCACCCGCCAGGCCCTCCGTCGTAGTGATGCTGTCGTAGATGAGCTTCTCGACGATGAACTCTGAAATCAAAATGCAATGACTTGAAAAAAAAGTATGGAACCTCAAACCCACGTTCGGTGGAGTGCGCGGCGTGGGCGTGCACGATGAGGTCGGTGAGTGTGAACAGGGGGATCTGCCGGCGGTTCCGCACCAGGTCGACACTGGACATGAAGAACACATTCAACCGTTGAACGGCAAGCAACTCACATTGTGGACCCGCCGTGGCAGGCCAAACAGAACATTCTGTTCGGCTGCGAAGTGGTGTACATACTGAATATCCTTGTATTTAAACGAAGATTATTATAAACAAGAGCACTAGCGCGAATAAAATTGAAAATAGTGTTGAAAATGGTGTCCTGGAAAATTCATCACTTCATCACTTCATCACATGTGATGAAGTGATGAAGTGATGAAGTGATGAAGTGATGAAGTGATGAAGTGATGAAGTGATGAAGTGATGAAGTGATGAAGTGATGAAGTTTCAATTTTATTTTTTTATTTTATTTTTAATTTGTAAAAAGTACTTTGTAACTTGTTGTTTGTAAACTTTTTATCGTTTTTTTTACTTGTTTTAGCTTTTCTCTATAGCGATAACCACAACGACGTGGAAAGCGACATGGCAGAAGCGGAAGATATCTTGTCAATTTACATAAAAGAGAAAGAGGACGATGTTCCTGGGAAGTTGGGAAGTTTTCTTTCTATTTCATGTTCCTCATCCTCATCCGTGTTAGAGGGACGCACACGCGCCGGACACAAGCAAACCCTTATCCACCAACGTAACCTGACGTCGTCAATACGTCGTCATTTTTCGTTGGTATGGCAAGGGCTCAGTTGGTACAAAACGATATTGTTGTAGCATTCTACAATAGCACATCATCATTTTCATCCTACAAGTTTTCAAGTATGGAAAAAAAGAAAATTGAAACTTCAGCAGCTTGCAAGATGGTTGAAAAAAGTGAAAAAAAACGAGAAAAAAAAACGGAGAAAAAGGACAAAAAAAATGAAAAAAATTCATTTTTTGACAAAAATTCATTTTTTGAAAAACTCCACTTGATTTTTGTCAAAAATGATTTTTTTTTCACTTTTTTTCAAAAAAAAAAATTCATTTTTTTTGTCCTTTTTCTCCGTTTTTTTTCTCGTTTTTTTCACTTTTTTCAACCATCTTGCAAGCTGCTTTCATCACATGTGATGAAGTGATGAAGTGATGAAGTGATGAATTTTCCAGGATGCCGTTGAAAATTTTTAATCGAAATATCGTTGTGTAGAACAATAACGTGGTGCACATGGTGAGTGTTGGTGAGAACTTACATCCGAGCGCACAATTTTCGGGTGCGATTGTTTATTTTTGTATTTCCGGTTGGTTTCGTGCATTTCATTTTTAGTGTCGTATTGTATTGTAGTACATCGTACATTGCGTACATTTCAGTTGTGATGGCTGCGCAAAAGGAGTTCTACTTCGTGATGGTGGGCCACAACGATCAGCCACTGTTCGAGATGGACTTCCCGCAGAGCGACAAGAAGCGGCGCGACGATAACAGGTGTGTTTACAATTTATTATTGGCACATTGCATACTTTGATGGTGACACTTGACTCTGATGTCAAACCTCATTCAAACTACATGCGAGAAATAGTGGTGTGTGACGGAGTTGACGTGCCTGCCAACTATATTGTGTCCACATCATGCTAATCTCGGTAACATCTCTTATTGTATTCATTATTTGTTCAGGCATCTCAATCAGTTCATCGCACACGCCGCACTCGACCTCGTTGACGAGCAGGCGCTCAGCAACGGACAGATGTACCTCAAGGTGGTCATTCAATTTTTTTTCTTATTTTACCGTTTTGTATTAGGCAATGTAAGCCTCGTATCTTCCTGAACGCATGTGTATTATGTCAATGCAACGATTTCAGCTCATCGACAAGTTCAACGAGTGGTTCGTCTCCGCCTTTGTCACGGCCGGTTGGTTTTGTTCTTCACATTATTTTATTTGTTTCATGTCTCTCGGTTCAACTGTGTTCAAAACGCAAGCCCAACTTAAAGAAATCAGAGTCATCTAGTCTGAATTATGAAACTGTGCTGTTTCTCATATTGCCAACCTTTCATTACATAACGAATAAAACTATATTATATAATGGGTTAATGGGTTTCAGGTCGCATTCGCATGTTGATGCTGCACACGCACAAGCACGACGAGGGCATTCGCCAGTTCTTCCAGGTACGTATTCCACTTCATGTCATGTGACAGTAACATGCGCTTTGTTCACGGTACAATTTCGGTACAACTTCAAATATACAAATTTATTCAACAACTATATATATATATATATATTTCACCCTGTGCAGGAGATGTACGAGACGTACATCAAGCACTCGATGAATCCGTTCTACGTGCACGACTCGCCGGTCAAGTCGCCCGCCTTCGACCAGAAGGCGCTCTTCTACGGGAGGAAGTACCTCGTGTAGAGATCGTATCAATCAATCAATCAATTATCCGGAATTGTTATATCTGAATATGCTTCTTCTTCGGTAGAGACCGTTTGCATTAGACATCATGTCTTTTGACCATTGACGCGTTGTGGAGTATGTATATGCTATTAGGAAGGAAGTGCACATGGTAGGAGAACTGCGAGAAGCACCATCATCCTTTGATGTAACTGCGTGAGTAGCAATACCTTCCATGTGCACTTCCTTACTAATAGTATGTACTGGTCATAATCGTGTATAGTCGTAGCAGGTGACTGTGATATACCGTAATTTATTCTTCTGTAATATATTTATCACGCGGGTTTCGTTGGTTTTCGATGTTGTAGTGACGCATGTATTTTTATATCCCCCCTCTGAACGCAGTTACCCGGACGTTTCGGTTGTCTTGGTGACTTGGCGCGCGCACAATGTTATGTAATTTATATTCCCGATATTGCATTCTCGATAAAACACGTCATTTCATCGGCGCGATTTGAGATTCTCTGCGAGATTTTGTTACCAATCGACGCCTTGCTATGGCCTACCTTCAGTTTCCGGCGATTGTTTTCTATCGTCAGCTCTTTCTTATCGTTTTCTCCTCCGTTCTTATCAACAGTCAATTGACGGTACGCCCCGTCCTGGCGCCATTTTGTAATCAGCTTGTCTTTCTGATAATTCACCGAATCGAATACGTGCACTACTCAGTATGACTCATCGGAGGTCACATAAAAACCGGCGCCGAGCCAAACAGCAAACAGTTTTTTTTCTTTTTTATCACTCGCTCGTTCGTATGCAGTGTGTAGATTATGGGCGCTGCTCCGTCAAGGTCGACAAGATGTCCTGTTCATCTTCCACTTCCGTCCCATGTTTACGTTGTCGCTTGTTTTCGGTCGATGCCATGTCTCCTTCCCCTTTCGAGTTGTTTGTTCTTTCCATGGGAGCCTGGCATCTGGCATGTTTGTGGGAGCATGAATGCGGAAAAACGTCTCTCCATGGGTTGGGTCGCTTTTCCACGCTCACCCCACATTCAGTTTTATCGCCATTGTGTAGGAAGTGCACTGTCGCTTTTGTTTTGATCGTTTACGATAGGTTACTAGGTCTTCTTTGTCTGCACTCTGCATCAGTAGTTGATAGTGATCGCTACATGTGAGTCATCGGGTTTTCATCGTCGTTTACGGAGACCATGTGATGTCTGTACGCTTACCCCTAGGAGGCTCGCCTCAGCCTCGACAGTATCGATTGTCCATTCCATTTTCGGAGTCGCCTCGCCTTTGTGTTATCGCATGGGTGACCGGGGATTTACAATTACTATTGTATTCGGGCGGTGAGTATAGTATATCTGATGTTGTTATGCCGGCAGTCGGCAACAGTGCAACAGATGGTATCGATCGCTCGCGGCAGAGTGAGAGTGAGGAAGGGGAGGGGAGTGAGGATGAGAAAGTGAGGCGAGTGCGAGTGAATGGACAGTGTTTGCCATTTGACGTTCCTTTTCACCTCTCGGACGCTTTTTTTTATTCCTTCTTTTTGTGTCCCGTTCTATTCGTGCTCTGTGCGATGCGAGTGTGATTCAAAACGTTTCTTGTGTTTTCTACCTGTGACTAACCTGGCTAGGTGTGTTATAAAGCGTCGCGGCAAACAATGATGGCTCCGTGTTGCACCGTTGATAATCACTTCGATGTCTGATTATCCTTGCTATGTTTGTTATAAAAGTGTCGCGGCAAACATTGATGGTTCCATGTCGCTCCGTTGAATTGGTACTCTGGTAACCACTGTCTCACGCACCCTCATGTTATTTTCATGCTTTGCTTTCGCTCTACTTTTGTTACGTTTCTCACATTATTTCAATTAGAGATGAATGTCTATCACTCACCTCTCTGTTTCAGCGTCCGCTCTCGCCCCACCAGCCAAGATGTGCAAGTGTCTCATGCTGCTGCTCTGCCTCATCTTCCCGGTGAGTGAGCCAGAGGAAGATATGATTGTAGAATGTAGATTTTAGCATGGGTTGGAATCGGATCGGCTATATATTTTACACGCCAGTCACGCACTTTCAATTGTCCCACGCACAGTGTTAGTCGCGCAGTGTTCGGCAAGTAGAGATATCTGCCCCGGAAAATAGAGTATATCACATTACTTCTCTACTTTCTGCAGCAATTATTAGAGTCTTTCACGAATGGCGAAAATCTTATATATAGATAATTTGTTTGGGAAATGAAACATATCGTGATCGTACATACCAATTTTCTTTAAAAAGTACTTGCGTAAAGAGATTCACTTTGTCTTAACCCAATGCAACAAAAGCACATGCATAAAACATAAAACGTTTACAAATACTAACACAAACCTGCGCATACCGGACCGTTAAAGTAACATTTGATATACTTATAAGGATACAAAAAATTATACATAACGTCAATATTAGGAGAGAGAGAGAGTGGCGCAGGTTTGTGTTAGTATTTGTAAACGTTTTATGTTTTATGCATGTGCTTTTGTTGCATTGGGTTAAAGGAACAGTGGCGACTTATTTCTGACACAACCTGCCACAACTCCTCATTTTCACACGAGCAAAACATTTGGCGGGAACAGGAATAGAACCAGCGAGCTCGGTTCCATAACGCAGCGCACATGCACTAAGCCAATAAGCAAGTGACCGAGCGGTGTTCATTTCCGTTGATGTCTCCGACCGCAGTTTTTGCAGTGAAGCGTTGGCGGGAAATTCAAATTTTGAGCTGCATTCTTGGCAGTTGCAGAATCGAAATGTGTTAGGTTAATTTGATTTTTAATAATACTCCGAGTCGAAAATAAGTCGCCACTGTTGCTTTAAGACAAAGTGAATATCTTTACGCAAGTACTTTTTAAAGAAAATGATGGTTGTAGTCGAGCACAGTCCGCATTAGCAGCTTTAGAAGCGTCGAAGACACAGAGATTTTTTTTCTCTCCGGTATAGTGCTATGTGGCGTCTCTCCAAATCCTTCTCGATGGCAGACCGAATTCCCTTGTTGATCAGTGTCAGCAAAATGCGGGAAGCCGAGTTGTCCTTTCCTAGCAGCAGTCTCCTTTGCCTGAACAGCTCCAAAGTAGCATCTGACAGGAGCGGATCGGGCGGCGTGAATGTTGAAGTGGTCCATTCCGCGTCCTTCACTGCGTCGCACAGAGTACGGTAGTGTACCGTAGCATCCGACAAGCGCGGGAGCGGCGTCCTCGAAAACAAATCTCCAATCTCCTTTCCATATTCTTTCCAGTTCGTTTTTCATCTTCCTTTCGTTTTCGGCTTCCTCTTGGGCAGGAAGACTCGCAGCTCCATCCGGACCATCCGGTGGTCGGACCGGAAGTCATACTGGTTCAAAGCCCGGCAGCTCCTCACTCCGTCAAGACTCCGCATAAAAACGAAATACTAACAAGAGCGAGTACCTTGGGCAGATCCCTAAGTCCAGAGTCGCCCTGTCCGGTTCCGGAAGTAGGTGTTTCCGGCGATCCAACCGTTGCTCTCGAGCCACTCAGTCAGTATCTCTCCTCTTCTGTTTCTTGCACCGAATTCATACGGGCCAACGCAGCACTCCAAGTCCACGATACTTCTTCCCAGCGATGCATTCATGTCACCGAGGACAACTACGCGGAAACGACAGCGAAGCCCGGATCTTCCGCCGCCAAGATCGAAACTTCACCAGAAGCCGCAAGCAGGGAATGACAAGCATCACTGACAACGCGTACGCATTCACGGAACCATCGAAACCCGTGTTGTTGGAACTCGCAGTAAGCATTGTATTACTGTATTTTACCGTATCCCACCGTAATCCATTATGTGTGCTACTTGATTCGAGATAAATATTCTGAGATGCTGAGATTCTGAATGTGTAACTGAATGACCAATCAACTTTTTTGTCCTGTCTCTACTACCCACTACACCGTACTGAAATCAATATTCCCACAACCTCATTGCATGATTTCGATTCGATCGATAAGACACATCTTCGAAGTGAATAAAGGAACAGTGGCGTTTAGCAGACGCGTGTGCTAATGAAATTTTCAAATTTCGCGCGCGTCATCGAGATGAGCTATCAGCATCACATTGTTCTCGCAAAGATTCTAAGGGACCTTTCGTTCAGTCGCCTTTTGCAGGTTCTAGCGCGCGACTAGTCTTAACACAAACCAATCAGCGCTGTCGCGCTGGTTGTAATGCGAGAGAAGCGGGAGAGACTGTTGATAACACCGGCCAGCTCAACGACCTAATAGTACCTAATACTGAAAACAACGAAATATATGTTTCATCGCCAGATTCGTAAAGCGCCACGACACACCACGAATTTTAAATGTATGGAGATTACGAAATGCAATCATTACTGCGCCAGTGCGCCACAATTGTGTTTCACGAAGATTCTCACATTCAGCTCACGAGGAGTGTTGTTAGAGCCACACTCCCGGATCCGAACCAATTTGATAGGATACCTTAGTTAGGACCCCGAACATCGATTTCTGGTGTTAGAAAATCCTACGCGCCATATACGTTTCCAGTACTAAAACGAACACACTCGTTTTTAAGGATCCTATCTCCCTTTGCGGCTAGCAAAATCGAGCCGCCTTGGTGTAGTGGATAGCACTTCTGTCTAGTAAGCAGGAGGTCTGGGGTTCAGACCCCTGATAAAAAAATTGTTCCGAATTTCTTTTAGTTTTTTTCGTACTTTCTATAAATAACACTCAAAATCACTGCAACGTCCACATTGAATAGCAATATGTGTTATTTTACAATAACAACAACAACAACAACAATTGAAAATTATGGTACAGCGGTCGTCTAGATGCGGTTGTGGTAGGCATCGACAAAGTGAGCGAAACAGAACTTGTTGGAACTAACACTAAATAAACAAGTAATCAAAACAACAACGAACCGAACATTATAATGAAACAAAAGAAAATCATGAATGCAAACAAGCTTAAAGGAACAGTGGCGACTTATTTCTGCCACAATCTGCCACAACTCCTTATTTTCACACGCGCAAAACATTTGGCGCGAACGGAAATTTGCTGGAACAACGTAACACCAACACTTCCGGACAAGATCAGCGCCACGTAATCAAATGTTTGAACTAATGTACAAAAAAATAACTTGACAATCAACAATCACACAAAACTAAAAACACAAATACATCAAAACAGCTGTTGGGAGAGCTGGCGCACGTGCATCGCGATCAAGACCGTGTGGCGCGAATTTGAACGCCTATTTTCGTGTGGTAACAGTCTGTGGTAATTGGTGTGGTAACGCGGTAACAGCTTTGAATCGTTATTTTTTTTTGTTTTGCATTCTAATAGGTCAAGTTATGATTCAAATTCGAGAATAATGCGCCACTGTTCCTCTAAACCTAACTAATACTTGAATAGTATGCCTGAATCAAGTCGTGATGAAGATATCACTGAAGTGTAGTGTACAACATATACTATCCTATCCAACTGTAATCTACCAACTCCGAGTTTACAATTCAATGCGAATGTGTTACTAGCTGATCTTTGCGAAACAAAAATAACACATGAACGTTTTATTGTGTATTGGGAGTAACATTAGTGTAACATACATGAGTTTTTTTTAAGAATACGTATGGGTATGTATAAGTCTAAAAGGTTATATAGTGTTATACAGTAATATAGTAATTCAGTGTTATATATGAAGGTTAGGTTATAGGTGTTAGTAAAAATATAGGTTTAGGCATAGGTATAAGTATACACATGTACATGGTTCACGAACAATTCACCAGTTCTCTAGCCCGAACTTCTCCCAAGTGTCGCATGTGCCGACACAGGAGACCGAGCCATCATCGCGGGCGCTCAGCCACTTACCGTGACGGCTGAAGGGTGTTCTCTCTCTCACACTCTCTCTCTCTTCTCTCTCTATTTTTTCTCTCTCTCTCTCTCTCTCTATTTTTTCTCTCTCTCTCTCTCTCCTACCCTCCCTTTCACATACTTCAGGAATGAGAAGGAACCGTCATTGTTTCGGAACGGCACCCACTTCTCCCATTCACTCGGTTTGTCCACAAGAAGCACCTTTCCATCGGGGTTCGCTCTGAATGTTTGATATGGAGAGACTGATAAGATGATAGAGAGAGCGTACCGCAGGAATCGTCCGGGCGAGTGGATCGCCTTGAAGACGACGCACTCCTTCCAGTCCTCCACATTTCTTCTCTTACTGATTGTCAATTTCTTCTCTTACTGATTGTCAAGCTCTTTCGTTCATTGTTATGCACATAATCATGATTTATGACGTAATTGGACGGTGGTAGCAAATCATTGAAAATACTACATACTACAGGTCGGGTTTGTTGCGTATGTGCAACCATGTTTTTTTCATTGTATTGTATGGAAACATTCTGAAACGACTTTTTTCTCTGTCTTTTCGTTTGTCGCAGCGTAAGTGCAAGCGTCTCTTCGTCTGCGCATCTGCAAACAGCGCGCTCTCTCGCGCTCTCTCTCACACCCGGCCGCCTGCCGGGAGAGAGAGAGAGAGCTAGCAGCCCGAGTGACTGGAAACGACACCCACCCACCCACACGCTGGCCTCTCACCTCATGGGTGCGCGCGATCGCTCATAACTTCTTTCGGAGAAGAGATACAAAGTTGCCACCGACCAGTGATCTGGCCTACGGAACCGTGCGAATCTAACTAACATGAATTGTATGACTTCACATTGTTGCTAACATGTCCTTTTGATATCGCTTCTTGAAAATTCTGGCGCGAGCCCTATCCTAAGCCAAAAGAGAGGGCGCTGCGCGCCCTCTCTAATTATCAGCACGATTCGACAGTGTACTTGTATTATGGGGATGTAGGCGAGATGTAGGCTATCACTACTAAATAGAGGCGAGGCGAGTTGTTGTTTTTAAAAGATTCAAACAGGATTCAGCCGTGAATCTAGCATAATAGTTACTTTTGATCGTGTTTCTACTTTCCAAAATGCTCAGAACATTCTAGTTTGTAGGTGATTTGATGAATGCGAGGCGAGTTGTTAAGTAGAGGTCAGACGCAACTTTTGCTGGCAAAAGACCCTCAAAAAGATCTCCGAACGCGCCCCACCTTCAGAAAGATCCTGAGAAAGTGTTTTGTTGTATCATAAAGCGGCTTTTCAATAAATGATCGAGTCTTACATCGCATTTAATGACTCGCTTTCACAGCCGCTGGCGGTGCTGATCCACTCTGGCTGCGACATGAACCTGTGCATCAACATTGTCCTCTCCTGCCTTGGAGTCATCCCAGGTATGCGAGATTGCGAGACATCCTTCATCCTAACCCAAGACAGACATCATCCGTGAAAGACGTCTCTCTCTCTCTCTCTCTCTCTCTCTCTCTCTCTCTCTCTCATTGTACTCCTTGTAGGTGTGGTGCACGCCGTCTACGTCGTCTTCTACCATCAGCCCGTGGGAACTGCCGGTGCCAATAGGAGGTATTGATTGATTATCGATTTACTTACTTATTTGTATTTTTAGGTACTGATTGGATGTCCGCCCTTCTCGTGCATTTGCATTTATCACTCGGTTCACTTTATATAGTCCACGATATTCTACGTGCAATTATTTTTGCTTTATTCTGGCAGTTTTTCGACTCTAAAAAAACTGACAGGTACTTTGTTCCCATACACACGTGCCCATATTCACTTGCCTTTTCTGGTTTCGGACAGACATGTAATCATATCCATATCAGCCTATCATGACAATTTGATCAAGTTGTTGCAATAAATACTTTGTTATGTTTTTTGTTGCGTTGTGTGTGTGCATGAATGTGGTTTGCGTCCACTTGGAATACCTTGTTTGATGTATTGATTGTTTCTCTGACGTCACTTGCAGTCTTTTTCCTCTGTCGCAATGTGCAAGCTGCTGCTGCTCATTCTCTGCTTTGTCTTCCCGGTGAGGTTTTATTTAAATTTAATTTTTGACCTTTTTTGTACGTTTCATATTGAGTATATTAACATCACGTATAGAAAATACAATGCCATTTTTTCAACAAGTTCAAAAAATATATACATAGAGTGAATGACCACTGGGTGAATTCTGTATGTTTTGAATACAACTTCGTTTTTCCTTTACAACTTTTTTTTAAAGTTTTTTTTAGTAACTATGTTTCAAATTCTTCTAATGCCTTTTAACTTTTAATACTATTTGAATGCAATGGTAGCTGCATGCAATCTTTATATTATTTATAGTATTCACACATATTAGGACACCATTACAACACCTCCCCCCCCTCTCTCTCTCTCTCTCTCTCTCTCGTCCACGAAAGTCTTTGACCCGTTTCAGGCACTAGTTATATCTTATAATATATAATTACAAAATTGAATAATGTTAGAAGTCTTCGATATTTCTATTACTCTGACTTTTCTTGTTTTAGCCGCTGGCGGTGCTGTTCAACTCGGGCTGCGACATGAACCTGTGCATCAACGTCGTCCTCACCTGTCTCGGAGTGATTCCAGGTAGGGGGAGGGAGGATAGAGAGAGAGAGGAGATAGAGATAGAGAGACAGACAGAGAGAGGGAGGGAGAGACAGACAGAGAGAGAAGAGAGAGAGAGAGAGAGATGTGCCTCCTTGCAGGCATCATCCACGCTATCTATATGATCTTCTGCTACGAGTCGGCCGCCGCTGCCAGCAACAACAGAAGGTGAGTGGTATTTTTCGTGTGATTGTGGAGTAACTGTCGATGGTTCCTTCATGTCGATCACTTTGTGTCATTCGAATCAAATCAGTTGATGTATCATGGAAATTTAATGGTTAAGCCGTTGAGCAAGAGGAATTGTACGAAATGTGCTTTCTTTCGATTATTTTTGTTATCAAACATAGGCGATGATTCATTGTTTGCATATTCAAACTTTCATGTATTGTGTCTGCCATGAAACTTACTTTTTTTCTATAGAGAGCGAGATGTAAGTATGTATACATGTGTATAGTAAGGACATGTGTAAGGACATGTGTATAGTTTCTTGGGACAGGGATATTTTCGATTTCGGTCGGCTCAAATCGATCGTATGTGTTTCCACATTCTGCTGTGTCCTGGGTTGTGCAGGAGTGCGCAGAGTGTAGTTCTGTTTCTGTAATTGATGTGCAAGTACAGAAGTATTACTTATTTTACCGTAATCTTGTGTTGCAGGTACTAGGACGAGGGACTGTGGATGCCGCGTCTCGACTGCTCCGCGTTCACCGACTGTGCCGCCTGCTGCAACGCGTGAGAATACTGTACTTTAAATTATACACCCCCGGTTACTGTACTTTGAATCCATCTGATTACTGTACTTTGAATTCATTTGGTTACTGAATCCACGGTTACTGTACTTTGAATCCTTTTCCTGTAATGTAGTCTCTCGAGATTACCCACGACCTTCACTTTCTCTGCCTCGTACAAAAGTAATAATGCATAATACTAGCGGTCATCTACGGTCAGAAAACTATGGCACCTTTTTGAATATGATTCTGTTTTGTTCTTGCTTTATTATGTCTATGTAGTATTTTGATTAATAATCGTGATCATTCCATATTTGCATATCCCATTTTGCCTATTCCTACTACAACACATACCCACTACTTTGTCAGATCCGTTTATGTTTATGGTTTACGGTATAAAGTTTCGTTTTTTCACTTGTTGTCCTATTCGTGTTATCATCAGTGGTACAATGTCCACTTCTATACCTTATGTGTTTTGAATTTTCAAATGTTGTATTACTAATGTCTGTTCAGGTTCCTCACTATGTGCAAGTGTCTCCACCTCCTTCTCTGTATCCTGCTCCCGGTAAGGTTTACTGTACTTTTATTTTGTATATACCGTAACCATTGTGACTACAACTACAGTAATCCTGTTGCAGCCCCTGGCCGTGCTGCTGCACACTGGCTGCGACATGAACTTCATCATCTCCATCGTCCTCACCATCCTCGCCTGGATCCCCGGTGGGTTACGGTACTTTGAAATATTGCTGTACTGTAGGTTTTTAGATTACTGTGCGTTAAAATGGAAACGGTATAGTGCACGTGTCGAGGTGGATTGATCGCTGCGGCGGAAGATTTCATTGTCTTATGATGAGAGTTTATCAGTATCATGTCATCGCTTGTGTTTGAGAAAGAAAAAAAAAACTATTTTTTTCATAGTGTGTGTATGTTCCTGTCAATCTCGGGATATTTTATCTGAGTTATATAACTGATGAATATTATTTATTGGTGTTATCTACATAGTTGTGTTTTCTATAAAACGTATGATGCGAGTTGTAACTGAATCATACTTTCAGGCGTGATCCACGCCATCTACGTTGTGTTCTACACGATGAGCGTCTCCCGCTCGTAGGAAGGACAGGTGCGGGGACCACCCACGATGATACCAGACCACCCACGATGTTATTCTCACCTTGCACTCTCTCAATAGCCATAGCTTTTACCGCTCCTTTATCCCAGCATCTCTCAGTCCCAGTTCTGCTTTTATGTATGTACACTTTGTAACTTTAATATCGGCATAATTTCCTAGAACATGCATAATACGGTGCTCGTAGCACGAGATTTGCATTTTCTCACTTTCTCTCAATTGATGACATTTTATGATCAAGCTTTTTGTGTATGTTGACATTTTTGCCAGGATAAATTTTGTGTTCTTCAAAAAAGTTTATTTACTGGCTGAATTCTGGCAATTTTTACATAGACGGAGAGTGCGTAAATAGTAAAGCGGAAGCGAGAAAGTAGATAGTAAAAGCATGCGTAGATACTGTACGTACAGAAGATACTGTAGGTACGGAGATCGGAGGTAGTTATCCGTTGAAGCGACGGCACGTGTCGGTGATACGCCCAGCGGCCGGGTAGATGGTTCCGATATAGACCTATTGATTGATTGTTTGATTATCGATTGAATATCGATTTATTGATCACCTTTCCGTTCTGCGTGAGATCGTAGCTGGTGATGGACAGCGGGCAGCCGTCGACCTCGATCTGGAAAAAAAAGTTCTCAAATACGTTTCAGACAGAGTCAATCTGATGCCGTGTCTCGAGAGTGTTCATTCCAAGTCCCTAGTCTGACTTCTCCAGCCGTTGCAATTGAGAGAAGACGCGAAACTGCGCCTTACACATTCGTATGTGATGTCGACACTCAATTGCCTGTTTCCAAAAAAAGAGAAATAGCACCGTTCGCTATGTTGAGAAACAAAAAGACAGTTGCTCACACCCACCAACACATGTCCGATTTCTCATACTACTCGATTTTGACGTTGTACTATAAGTTTGCTTTCGAACTTGGGGTTTGACTTCGACTCGAGTTCGACACTCACATCGCATGTCTGCCGGTTGCTTCTCGCCGGGAAGCATTTTGTGCAAAGGGTCAGTTATTCACTAAAGTGCGTCCTGTTCCTCCTGTCACTCTCTCTCTGTACTACCTGGACAATAGTGTCTACCTCTACGCATTTCGCGCTTTTTGTGGTCGACACTCACATCACATGTCTCATTGAGAGCTGTCTGAGTCCGAGTCGAAATATTTGACAGTACGTAGTCTACGTACAGTTCGTACTCTACGTTCACTCACATCGCACGTCTGTCGGTTGCGCCTCGCCAGGAAGCACATCGTGTACAGGGCCATGTCGAATTCCGGGGAGGAGCCGATGAGGAACGAGCCGGAGCGCTTGAGCTCCTTCTGCCACGAGAACTTGAGCGCCGCCATCAGGTTCTGCAAGGGTGTTTTGGCATTTATTCCTTTTGAGTAGCCGGATGATCTGTAGATGCATTAGCTGTGATACATTTTCTTCGTGTTTGTGTTTGTTATGATTTTGAATGTGAGGAGAGAGGGAGAGAGAGAGAGAGAGAGAGGGAGAGGGAGAGAGAGGGAGGGGGGAGAGAAAGAGAGGGAGAGGGAGAGGGAGAAAGAGAGAAAGAGAGAGGGGGGGAGAGAAAGAGAGTGGATCCGCTCACGAATCGCTTGACGAGGAATCCTTTGTAGTCGAACTGTTCGGTGGCGTTCCTCTCCAGCTGGTAGAACCGCAGCCAGTTGTGCATCCCACTGATCTCGCCGTTCTTCACCTGTAAACGACGACCTGATCAAAACGGATTTAAATAGCGGGAAGACTGAAATCCTATGGTCAGAAACAGACTCGGATTTGTATCTGAGGGTCGGAAAGAGGATCAGATTTGGGGTCAGATTTGCCTCAGATTTTGCTTTCGAAGCGGCATTTTATGAGGATCTTTCTGGAAAAAAACCGTTCTAATTAGATATTTCTGACTGATTGTGAGGGCATTTTGCTAACAAAAAATCGCGCATTCCATCACCGTTGTTCACTTGCAATGGGAAGTTTGAATGAGCGGTCTGCTGTGTCTATCTGTGTCGATTGGAAAGTTCCGAGTATAAAACAGATTGTGAGCGTTCAGAAGTGTTGATATCTTGTGTTTTTGCATTCGTATCTTTCACTTTCTTCGTTGTCTTTGCAAGTCGGATCAACGTTTCGCCGATTTGGCACCTGTTCATTCGGAGGTGGTTTCTCTCTGCTATAGAGACCTTGAAGAAAAAAAAACAATGAAAAAGGCAGCAGTGAGTTTGCGTTCCTTCCTTCACCCACCTCGCCCATGAACACGTGCTCGAATCCACTCGTGTCAGCCAGTCCACGCGCCCGCGAGTAGTGCACGAACCTGTTATCAGTTAATCCGTTTATCATCTTTTGATCAGCTGATCGATGATATCAGTGTATGCGTACAGTTGATCGGTGATAAGTTGTTAGTTGCTAATCACTCACCACAGCTGCGCGATCCAGAAGCGCCACGTCGTCGGGTTCTTGGCGAACGGATGCCCTATATCAATTGGTTATTGATTTATCGATCGCTACCGTATACCTTTCTTGTTGAGGAACTCGTAGAGCGCCTTCCATGGCTTGGTCTCGAAGATGGTGGTGATGAACTGGCCGATCTCGCGCTTCTCCTGCAAGAGGGAATAAAGAGAGAGAGAGAGAGAGAGAGACCCCGCACCTCCGCGGCGGACACCTTGGGCTCCCGCTGCCCGGTCTGCCGGTTGAAGTTGTCACCCAGGGCGATGAACTGTTCATACGTGGGCTTGCGAAGAAGTGATTGGTCGACCTTCGTGAAGAACCTGTGAATATTTTTTTTGTTTAGTTTAGGCAGTATCTGAGAGTTTATCATGTTGAAAGAGGGAGAGAAAAAGATTAGGATTGCAGCTTTATTGGAAAAGAGGTTGAAAACTATTTTTTCTCTATTCAAGTTTATGTACTTGCATGTTGAGTGTTTAACAGCCGTCACTGATAAGACAGTGTCGTGACAGTCATAGGTGAGTTGATGATAACCATCTCTCTCTCTCTCTCTCTCTCTCTCTCTCTCTCCTCTCACTCTCTCTCTCTCTCTCTCTCTCTCCTCTCACTGTCCCACTTCCCAACAGTCCAACGCACTCCGAGATTTCACTTTTCGATGTTTCTACACTCTCTCACAGAGACCATGTGAACATCAACCCACAACCATGCTCATCACTTCACTCTTGACGTTTCTAGCCTGCATTCTATTTCCGGTGAGAAACGTATTTTCAATCGTTGTTCCGTTATTTTCGGCGGCAAAACCACATTGTTATCAGAAAATGTGTTGTTGTCCGTTAGTCTTAAGTTGAGAGTAGTAGTAGAGTTGCGATTGGAGTGTGTGTGTGTGTGTGTGTGTGTGTGTGTGTGTGTGTGTGTGTGTGTGTGTGAGTGTGTGTGTGTGTGTGTGTGTGTGTGTGTGTGTGCGTGTGTGTGTGCGTGTGTGTGTGTGTGTGTGTGTGTGTGTGCGTGTGTGTGTGTGTGTGTGTGTGTGTGTGTGTGTGTGTGTGTGTGTGTGTGTGTGTGTGTGAGAGAGAGAGAGAGAGAGAGAAAGAGAGAGTGAGGGACGTTGAATACGTTTCAGCCGCTGGCCGTGTACGTCTTGCATGGCTGGCACCGGGAGCTGTTCATCAATGTGGCGCTAACGTTGTTGATAGGAGTGCCAGGTTGGTAATATTGGTAATATGGTAATTACTAATAATGGTGGTCACCAACATGTTATGAGTTTGAAACACTGATGATATTATTTATGTTTTATGTTGTTATATATGTTTCACTGTCTAAACAAATAAACACTGTCAAACGGAACAGCAATTCATTTAATGCCTACGGAATATATTTTTCACATCCATTCATGTAAATGAAAAAAAAAACTGTTTTTGGCAAATGATTTGAAACATGTTCGATGTTACGTTTCGTAATGTCTTCAAACTACAAAAAGGATAGTTAATTAACGATAACTACTTTTTCTGAGTTGATATGCTCGACACAACATCATTCTTTTCAGGCATGATCCACGCGGTTTATCTCTTCTTCACGCACCGTCAGGACGATCTGTTGATAGAAGAACAAGAGGAAGACGATGGGTCGATATGGTGAAGCATCATCATTCCATAAACACTTTCCACTATCAACACCCGCCGCGGCAATGTTTCACCCAGGGTCTTTCAGTTTCCCTGGTTATGTACACATTTTTCCCGGATGCTGTTTTGCGTCAATTAAGTACAACATCAAACAAAATCTATACTTTGACGGTTGTAAAAATAAATAAATGATTGGTATTTATAATGAACTAGACCAACAACCCACGTCCGCTTGGCGTTGTTCGAATATGAGCAAATAGTATTACTGTGAACAGTATGGTAAGTAGTATAAAAGTAAGTAGTAAGTAGTAAGTAAGTAGTAAGTAGTATAGTAAGTAGTATATAAATATTAAGTAGTATAATTGGTTCGCCTGCGGAGCATACAAATTTGTTTTGGCGGGGTGGAGACCAGTTTAATGACTGACAACTCACTTTCCCTTTGCATTGTCCGCATCGTCCCGCGTACTCGTGTGGCCCTGGTAGTCGAGTACGACCTGGCCGAGCTGCAAACAGGGATTTTTATATGATTTAATCGCAATTAAATCATATATATATATTAAATTATTCATATTAAACTAAATTACATTAAACTATATCAAACCAAAAATTAACTTTATTATATGTTAAATATTAAACTAAATATTAAACAATATTAAACTAAACTATTCATAAACGCAAAACATTCTCACTTTCCGAAAGGTAGGATTTTAGATTTATGTTTGGTTTGCTATCGTGGATTTCCTCACGAAACTGTCTAGCACTACTTCAAAAGCTTTCCCTCATAACCATTTTCCTTTTTCGGTTGCTGATCGGACAATGTTAGTACGCTTTAGCAAACACGAAGAGTGTACCGCGTTGTATGTCAATTCAGTTTGTTTGTTTGTATATAGTATGCGCCAGAGCGATAGTTTTCGATCTACCTCGCTTGCAGTTCGAAACACGGTGCCATAACCGTCTGACTCTCTTGTTTTGCGCGCTATTGACGCGAGCTGACCGTCCGTCTTCCTCTGATCTACTCCACCGCGCGCAACTTATTGCGAGCATAGAACTATACTTGTCCACTTGTTTACCTTTGCCTTGTTGTCGTCGGCGGAGCGCATGTTGTTCGCCAGCCTCACCAGCTCATCGTTCGTAAACGGGAATTCTGGAATGTTTCATTGATTTATCGATTTATCGATTCTCTTACCGGGAATCTTCTCCTGCGCCGCCACCGACGCCAGCAAGACGAGCAGAGAGACCGCGCGAGCGATCATCTGCAATCGATCGATAATGATCAGGTGATCAGGTGATCAGCTGATCAATGACATCACTCGAATGAATCACACGCGGGAAAAGCTCGTGGATCGATCAATCAAGACCAAGAGATAGAAAAGGGAAACTGGGCTGAGCGAACGGTGAGTAGGCGCCGATGTATAACAGTTAGGAAAAGTGTCTGGTAACATTTCGTGTATCGGCAGACATAATCGTCAAAACAGACCAGCTCTTATCTCTCTATCTTTCTTCATCGCGCTCTCTCTCTCTCTCTCTCTCTCTCTCTCTCTCTCTCTCTCTCTCTATCAATATGTGGCGCGACGAAAGCGTGTGAAAGAGAAACACGCTTGAGAAACAGAATTGAAACATTGTGGGGCAAACCTGATTTCTCATTCATTTATGGAATCTGGAAGCGAGGCGCCATATTGGTCCGGAAATTGTTGACAAACAAAAGAAGGCGCGGGTCCGCTATGATTTACGAGTCTGAAGCTTTGAAGCACGTCCCGGCACGACCAGAGAGTGTGTGAATGGTGGAGAGGACAGATGCGCAGAAGGCGGGAGAGAGTGCGTGAAACTGGGAGAGGATGCGCCCTAAAAGGAAAGACAAAGGGGGTGAAGGGGATACTCAGTCTTCTTCCGGGAGGAGAGAGGACATTTTGAGACTTGAGAGGACGGAAAAAGACGGAAAAAGGCGATTTCAAACATCGACGAGGCCACGATACTCCATTCAACTTCGAAAGAAATGTACATTGTATAAATGCAAAACTTTTGAGTTATAACTATTAGCTGAAACGTGAACAGGTTTTTTTTTTGTGAAAATTGAAAATAACCAGTATATAATAGTTAATGTCTTTTCCTGGAGTTCCCGGATCTGACCTATAACCAAGCGTTTCCCGTCTTCCGTACTCGATCACTTTCCGAATTGACGTGTATACATGTATTGTGTTCACACACACAGAGACTCAAACAATGTGAAAACTAGCTGGACCTCGATAAAGAGCGAGAGAGAGAGAGAGAGAGAGAGAGAGAGAGGGAGGGGGAGAGAGAGAGAGAGAGAGAGAGAGAGAGAGAGGGAGAGAGAGAGAGAGAGAGAAAGAGAGAGAGAGAGAGAGAGAGAGAGAGAGAGATTGAGAGACTCGCGCGCATGCTAATTGCAGACCGACAGTGAACGCACACTCGCGCGCGTTGTGAAAATCCAGATCGAGTAGTGTACTCAAAATCGTAACTATTGCGCCATATTTGATTTAATTTTGTAGTTTGTAGTATAAACCTTCACCCGTGACTTGCCCCGCTTCTTCACAGTAATCACCGTTCCCCCTATTCCAATTCGATTTCCAGGTTGCGCAACCGCGCACCCTCTCCCCTAATCACACGCTCTCTCGCCGCTCTCGCGCGGTCTGCGCCTCTCGTGATAACAGTGTCTCTCTCTCTGATATATCCTGTTGGTGTTGGATGGGTAGTGATGGGAGGGGGGGGATGTGGGACGGACGGATGAGAGTCAGGCGTCACCCCCCTCTCTTTCTCCAAATCAGCACACTGTCCCGCCGTGAGATCGATAGCCCGAAGGTGGCTGCTACTTTTGAACTCCACTTTCTACCTTCTGCCCATCTATCTACGTTTTTGTCGTTGAGTGTTTGATGACGAGTGTGTATTTGTTGTTCATGGTTTTCGAAAAGGGTACGTACTTGTTGGGAGTTGAATAGAGTCGCGGTTTCCCTCCTCAAGACTGATCTCAACATCTCAACGTCTCAACGTGGTTATTTGGTTTAGGTACTGCTTACTTGATCGTACTTCTCACCTCCATTTTTCGGTTCTATGCATACCATTTTGCCGGTTCGTTATTATGGTTGCACACGTGAGTCACGATTCCCGATTCCTCTCTCAACAACCCTTCCTCTGCAACCTTGACATTGTAATCCCTTTCTTGTACGCACTCTTTTCCCTCTGACAGCTGACACCCTCTGTTAATCCACAATCCCCCCGCCCTGCAACTCCGCTGACCACTTTCAGTACATTTGTGATGTTGCAACTTTGTAAAACTCTACAAAACACTTTCAGTGATGTGGTCTTGGCGACCACTTCTTCTGCTATTTTTATTCCTTCACATTTCACTGGCGGAGGAAAATGCGCACACCCGACACAAGAGACAGTGTGAGTTGAATTATCCTAACAATTTTATATTTTATGTAATTTCATATGTAAATGTAACTTTATTATTATACATGTATTTTCTAAAAACGGTGAAGATGTTAGGCACATGCCCGAAAACACGGCTTGTTTACGTTTCGAGAAAGGTCAGGGTGTTTTTTTTTCACGTGAATCGGGTATCCTTTCGATTTTCATTTCTCTCACGTCATTTTCATTTGTCGAGCTTGGATTCTTGGAACGGATGCGCAGCGAATCGAGAAAATACACGAGCGATTGAATTCGGTTCGCCCTAGCTTCTTATAGCGATTCTGCCAGACAGTCACACTGTTTGAGAATGAAAGCAAATCATTGAATGGTCGGTCGTAGCCGGAAGCGAACGCTGTTTATCGTGTTAAACGTAATGAAAAGGTGTGCATCAAGTAATTTTTTGAATAGTTTATGCTCATGCAGTCAAGACATTGTAAAAGCAATGTTGTGCCGATCTTGTACCACCCGTGAAACGTATCGGAAAAATATGTCTTCCGGTTTTCCGGAAAAAATCTCTATAATTATGTGCCTATAATTATGACAGTTCGGTTAGCCCCAGTTTTTTTGTTGTCACATCAGTCGGTGGCAGAAGTGAACAGTTCAATGGTTCAATCATTGCTCTAACGAAGCCGTACTCATTTTCCTGTCCGTCATGTTAAACATATTGGAAAGATGAACAACAAGTTATGGTCAACGATGGAATATGTATATGATCGGAATATGATCAAAAACCGATTGAAAAGAAGAAATTGTACAAGCAAAGTAGTGCCGATCTTGAACCAAAATTGAAACGTATCGAAACAAAACACCGTAGATTCAGTTTCCCGCCGAAAAAATAGATTCGAAATTTTCATTGGTATGTCCATTCCCTGGAAGACCTGAACGTATTATGATTATGCACAAAATCGTGCAACGATATGAAATTTGCAATCTCATAATTCTTTTCCAGTCTCCCTAGAGAACTGATTAGTGTGCACAAAATCGTGCTGCGATATTCAATTTGCATATTCAAGTTCCTTTCCAGTCTCCTCCCTCGAAGACACATGTAGTCGTTGCTAGTAACAGTTAAAAAAAAATGAAATAAATAATTTTCAGTTCCCTCCCTCGAGGACCTGATCCACGGCGCGCTGCAGCTGGTCCGACCCATATTCGACTCGACCGCGCCCCTGCAGAGGGACGAGATGATACAGAAACAGGTGGGATGAGACACTCGACCTACGCGTTCGGTCTGAAGGGAGGCACCGAAACCGAACGTGTACTATACATTTCTGTTCTGTTCCTTTTCTGTTATCACACAGAGGGACGAGATGATACAGAAACAGGTGGGATGCTTTTTTTTTGACTGACCACTTTTTCGGTGAGCCCACTTCCTCCTCTTTTTGTTTCATTCGCGAAATCTACTTCGAAAACAGACACAGAAACAGGTGGGATGGGATGGGACAAGGGGCTCATCGGTACGGCTCCTAACTTTTGCTGTTGTTGTTTCGTGTTATCGTGCCGATAGAAGAGATGATACACAAACAGGTGGGGCAAATTTGATCATCATCAATTTCTCGAGTCCACTTGTTCACTTCCCTTTTTGTTGTTGATACGATACAAAACAGATGTAGACTTTTCTTGATTCGTAAGTATGTAGTTAGTTGACGTAGACATGTTTTTGTTGCTCACGGTTCGCAACAGGCAGTAGATGTGTGGATGTTTTGACGTGAACGGGAATGATGAACCGCTTGCAGGCGGTCCCCTCGCCGGACACCCTCCGCGACCGCTCGATCCTGGGAGCCAAGGCACTCACGCCACTCGGTCAGTCCAATCATTCTCACATACGTTTCTCGCTTATTGTAAGTTTGGTGTGCATGTTAGTCTCCAATTCTTGTCTCAAACGCTCTGTTTTGATGAATGAACTATCGTCATGTACGTTTCAGTAGCACTTCAACAAGCGTGTACCAGTTGCGCTTTAATTCGACATGCAGTTCTTTTGCTGTCAAAAAAATGAAATAATAACGTGGGCACGTTGATATTTAGAATTTAAGTACAGCTGGAAATAAGATAGTCGAAATGATAAAGGTACGTTGCCTTGTCGCATCAAGTGAACGGAAACTATTCTTTTACAGATGACGTGCCTCTCTGTCGCGGGAACAGCGCCATCTGCAAATTCATCTCCTGCTCGGCGGAGAACTTCAAGAAGGTGTGGCTCTCTCTTTCTCTCTTTCTCTCTCTCTCTCTCTCATCATTCAGTTTTTCTCTTCAACTCTCAGGTTTGACTTGTCGTATCACTTTTCTAACCTTCGTTGCAGTTGGATTGATTGATATGATATATGAAATATGAGCAGATTTTCTGAATTCATACTTTCCCTTCAGGACCCGAACTTCTCCAACTTGAACCTGGCCGCGCAGATTTTGGGGGACAAGAAGTTGAGACAGGCGATCAGCAAGTGAGTCGGGGAGATGACGTCATATTGGGTGAGATGACGTCACCGATGACGTCACTTTCAGCTCGCCCGAGGCTATCGACGGGGTGTGTGAGGAGCAGGAGATGGGAGAGCAGGAGTGCCGGGTGTTCAAGAAGGGATTCCAGCTGATTGACAGGTGAGTCTGCGTGTCTGACACTCTGAATGTCTGGACTCTCTCTCTCTCTCTCTCTCTCTCTCTCTCTCTCCAAACACTCATCAGTCAATTTTAATTGATTTCAGGTTCATCACAACGATTGAAAAGCCGAGTGAGGTTAGTGGTTTTGATGGATACTTTTTTTTTTGATCTGCAATGCTGTCTTCCTACTTTTAGTTTACAATGTTAAACAATCATAGCTATATATAATTTGATCGAAATTATATAATGTGATCGAAATGAAAATATGTGCTTCAACTCTCAACCAACCATACGGACACGAAGAAGCCGTATTTCAGTGTCAGGCATCATAGCACGTTATACTTTCACAATCAGATAGTAATACAATTCTTATACAAATCATATTCTAGTCCGACAACTCGGATCGGCGTCCGCGCACCGACGAATCGAGCGCGGCGAAGGACGCGCGGGAGGAGGAGCGGGCGCAAGAGGAGGCGGAGACGAGGGAAGGGGAGGAGAGGACGGACACCGCAGCAAGGGACTACCCCGACACTGCTCACTCGACACAAACTGTGATGAGCGACGCGATGCCGGGACCGCAGCCGCCTGCGACGAGACCCGTGAGTTGCCGAACATGTTTCGATGTTTTTTTTTGGGTAAATTTGATACACTTCACTTGTGTAATATATGTTGCTGCGCCGTGTTTTAACAATTTGAGCTCGATTTTATCTCAGTTCCGAATGAGAATTTCATATGAGCAATGATACAAAAAATAGTAGAAATGAAAAACGATGTATTACATACGTTTCACGCGTGACATGTAGTGTGACTGCGTTTTAGGCAATTTTCGGACTGCTGTCGAATTCAAAAAGTAGTGTTAAAACGAAGTAGTGTTAACACAAAGTAAAAAATCCTAACAATTTTTTTAGTGTCAAAATTACGAGTTTCGTAATGTTCAAAAAGTAGTTTTTAAAATTGAATGCGTTTAAAAAAGTGGTTGTTAAAATTGAATGCGTTAAAAAATGCTATTAAATATATGCGTTTTGTTTGCACCAGATCGATAGTGTTTCGATCTTGCAGCTCGAAATACGATGCTCTGACTGTCGGACTCCGCCTTTTTACTCTGACCGTCGAACTTGCTTTTTAAATGCCAGCTAATTTAACCTACGCGAGAAATTGTGTTTCATAAGTACAATACAAACATACGTTTTAAATTTGGCACATGTAGTGGATATTGCGTTCTGCAACAATCTGTTTCGGAACTGAAATTCCGGAATAAATATAGTTTCACAGTAACAATGTGATACGTTTCAGCTAGTAAACTGTAAACATGTATCATGTGCACTGTAAATAGCAATATCTGTCAGCTAAGGTCATCACTGTTCTATTCACAACAAAACAAAACACCGACAAAAAAGTAAGAGAGTGTGAATGCTTTTGATCAGATATTGAAAATCCGGATGAATGTTAAAAAAATATTTTATTTTCCATGTTTTGTTTCAGGAGGTGCCGGTGCGCGCAGATCCCACCGATCAGCAGGCAGACTTTGTGCCCATCGACAATGACAAGGTCCATCTCTCTCTCTCCATCTCTCTTTCTCTCTCTCTCTCTCTCCCTATCTCTCTCCCTTTCTCTTTCTCCCTCTCCCCCTCCTCTCCCTCTCTCTCTCTCCCCTCTCCCCCCTCCTCTCCCTCCCCCTCTCTCTCTTTACCCCCCCCCCCCCCCCTTTCCCTCTCTCTCCCTCTCTCTCACTGTCTACCACTAGAAACACCCGGTATTCACAAGGAATCACAATTACGCCAACCTCCAGCCCTCCTACGGCTCGCACACCTGGTCCTCGCGTCCCGATGTCCCGTTCGGGAGGGAGCCGCCGGGCCAGGAGCTCCCGTCGCTGCGCAACGACCTTCTCGCTTCGTTCACCCCGCCTCCTCCGCTGCGGTTCCCCACTCCGCCGAGCGCGCCCCCGCTCGCATTCCCGACCCTGCCGCCCATTCAGCCAATGCCGGCGCTGGTGAGTCGGATGGTTTCATGATATGTTAGTGGGTTAGTGCAATGTAGTTTGCAGTTTGTAGTTTGTTTCATTGATATGCTGGTGAGTGGATCATTGATGACATTGATGGTTTGTAGTTTGTATAATAGACTCGCACGTAGCTCAGGATTTTTCGTTGAAAACATTAGCGTGGATTTTGAACATACAGTATACTGAACGAAATGCGCAGCAATTTTGTTTTGCCGTTCATAGCTCTACTCCACAGATTCTGTCACATGACCACGTGGCGTAGTGGTATCGCTCTCGCTCGACAAGCAGCGGTCCGCGGGTTCGACCCTGGCTACCCACGCAAAATTTTGTTACGTTGATAACATCATCCGAAGTGTTCTGATCGTTGTCTAACCACCCTAATGTCTCTCGTGAAAAGATGGGAACTCATTTGCGGGCCGCACTATAGCATGCGTTTGCATTACTCAGTTATGTGTTTATGAAGGTAGCAGGTGTAGGACAGTTAGACGAATGTATTCATCACTTACAGTCTAAAAAATGAGATTTTTTTTGTTTGAGCATGATCCATAAGCGCACGCATAGGGTCACTAAAATTATTAGTCACGAGGGTTTCATTAAGTAGTGGAGATGACCAATTGATTCGACCACATAGCGTTCATTGATACACATCTGGTGAGACGTATCAAATACGTGGAAGTATGTTGGTGAGCTTGTGGAAATGCTTTTATATGGGCGGAAGGCCGAAAGGTCACCAGAATTTGTCGTCTGCATAGGTCGAGGACACATTGACAAACTACGTAGCGCGTACTGATACGCATATAGTGAAACGTATCAACTACGTTGGTGAGCTTGTGGAAGTGGTTTTGTACGAATTCGTAGTTTTGTTATGCAATATTGTGTCGAAGAACCATTGAATGAACGTAACGCACCATTTTACGTGAAACGTATCGTCCACTCGAAATCGCTTTGCGTCCTATATTGCATTGTAGTCTTACCAAAATGTCCCAGGTGAATTTATCAATGATAAAAGAAAAACAAAACAATAATGGGTTTGATTTTTTGTTTATTGTTCAAACCTTTGACTGTCAACTTGCAAGTGTTTACGTTTTCCGATCGACATACAAACATAAACATGTGAAATGCAATGCGAACAATCTTCGCTTTATCTTGATTGCATGATTGACGTTCGCAAATAAAAACTACTTAAATAGTGGATGTGATTAGCGGGATTGTAGAAATTGTTTTGGTTAAGTTGCGGTCAGTCTCTTCGAAACACTCCCGAATGCCTGCGAAACACTTCGGACTTGCCTGGCGAATCGCCCTCGGAACACTCCCGAACACTTCGGAATGTCTTGCGATCCCTTCGAAACACTTCGGAATCGATTTCGAAGAGACTGACCGCACCTTAAGGTGCGGTCAGTCTCTTCGAAACACTCCCGAAAGCCTACGAAACACTACGGAATTGCCTTGCGAATTGCCCTCAAAACACTCCCGAATTGCCTTCGAAACACTTTCGAATACCCCCGAACACTTCGGAATGCCTTGCGATCTCTTCGAAACACTTCTGAATTGATTCCGAAGAGACTGACCGCACCTTAAAGGTCACGACAACTAAAACTGGTGACGAATTGACTCAACGACATAGCGTGCACTCATACACATCTGGTGAAACGTATTAATTACTTCCGAAATATGATTGTGAGCTTTCGTACCTTTCGTAGTATGGAAATTGCAACAACATCGGCTGATTGCTCGACCACATTGCTTACACTATTACATACACCGTGAAACATATCGAATGTTAATGTTAATTCAACAATGCTCAGGTCATCGGCATCCCGACCCTTCCCCCCTTCCCGTCCATCCCCGGTCTGGAGAGGAACTCGATCATGTTCAGCCGAGATGGGCCGGTCATGATGCTCGAACAGGTGCGGTGGTCAAACCGAAGAGTATTAATAATAATATTTATTACCGTGTATACTATATAGAAGAACACAGGACAAACACATAATAAGAGTGAATACGGCAAGCGTGATTGGGAAATAAATAAACACAGATCAGATCAGATTATTTATCTCGAATCAAATAGCACATTACAATTATGTAAATTACGGCAAGGTTACGGTAAAATACAGTAATGCAATGCCTACTGCGAATCCCATTAACACGGATTTCGGTAGTCCCGTGGATGCGTGCGTGCTGTTGGTGGTGCTTGTCATCCCCTGCTTGCGGCTTCTGGGGAAGTTTCGATCTCGGCGGCGGAAGATCCGGGCTTCAACGATCGATCGCGAAGAGACGTCTCCAAGAGTGTCATCGTCTTCGAGGATTCCTCTCCAGTCTCAATGCCGTAGATGTAGAGAGTAGCAAAATCGAATACCAGTCCGGTTAGTGTCCTCCGCCGCACAGCATTGTTCAGGGGTCGGGGAATAACAGGGGAAGGCACGCGACCGCGCGCTGGCAGAGAAAGGAAAGGAATGTATAAATAAACACAAAAATAGGATAAAACGGATCACACAGGTAGATCAGAGGACTGGCCCGTGCAATTGATAGAAACATTAAAGGAACGTACCACTCTAAATTTCGTGTGTAAACTACGACTGCTACGTGAAAATACGTGAAAATACAATCACTTTTCATAAATAAACTATATGCTAAAAATGAAGATAAGATGTAGAAAACGCCTCGCAAAGTTATTGTGATTCGTAGTGAGAAATACCGAAATGTGCCGTAGAACATTCCGTGCGCACAAAGCACACTAATTAATGGATTGTTACATATGTCATTGTGTGTATATGCACATATGATTATCATTGATAGTCATATGAGCATACAAATTTTTGGTTTTAGAAATGTGCGTTGTGCATCTACGGCATATTTCGGTATTTCTCACTACGAAATACACAACTTCGCGAGGCGTTTTCTACACCTTATCTTCATTTGTAGCATATGGTTTATTGATGAAAAGTGATTGTATTTTAATGTATTTTCACGTGGTAGTCGTAGTTTGCACACGAAATTTAGAGTGGTATGTTCCTTTAAAGGTGTTTTTGTTCTGACCTCGAAGAAGTTTGTCAAAGAGTAGGTTTCAAGCAAACAATACCAGAGCTTTTGAATAGGCATCAATTCCATCACAATGTAGTGAATAACAAAAACAACAACAAGAACAACAAATTACGTTTCATGCGCTCGACTTTGCGTAATTAACAAATTACGATAACTTGGTTCCTACGATGTTCAATAAACCTCGAAGACGTATGTCAAATGACTCGATAATTATTGAAAGAAAAATTGCTCTATTCAAAATACATTTAAAAACTTCTTCAGACTCGCACGACTCGCTCGGCGGCATTCGACGCTGTGGCTGGACAGGAGAAAGAGGAACAGGTAGGAGAGAGAGAGAGAGAGAGAAAGAGAGAGAGAGAGGGGGGAGGGAGAGAGAGAGATGTTGCAGGTCGAAGAGTTTGACGATTTTGGCTACCGTCGCGTGAAGCGCGGCGACGATTACTATGATCAGGTGGGTCTTACAGCATCTCACTCAAGTTGAGATATCTTTCAAACTGTCCCGAATCCTAAACACATCGGAATTGCTTTTTGAATCGTTCCAAATTCGAGACACGGAATCGCTTCTGAAGAGATTAACCGTAGACTCACGATCGTCATTTTAGTTGAGTGGCTCCTCCTCCTCCTTCTCCTCCTCCTCCTCCTCCTCCTCCTCCTCCTCCTCTTCCTCCTCTTCCTCAGTCCACACCGCATCGTCCGTCATTGCTGGCACAGACGACAAGAAGGTTAGTTAGTGCACAACACTTGGATATGTTATAGTGTCCCATACATTGTTAATCCCTTTTGCGTCAATTTCCGCACCTTTTCATTATATCCAACCAAGTTTTAAACAAAACGAAATAATACATCCACCTGAACCTGAGGACAGCTCGAAGGGCAAATTTTCAGAAATCGATTACTGATTCTCCCGCCATTCCAGGACCCGGTGGACGACTACTACGGCGACATCGAGTCGGCGACGCGGCGGGCGACGTCGTCTGGAGAGGAGACGAGCACGAAAAGAACGATCGCAAGCGGGCTGAGGAACTGCGCCGAGATGCTGCTGGGCTGAACGGGATGGCGCGTTTTGTCTGTCTCTTTTTCGCGATGTGCGGATTGTTGTCGACCCACTTTAGCTGTTATTCACAAGGGAAGTTGCTCAGGTCCTCCGCTCGGATTTTCCATCTCAAGGCACATTTCGAAAGCTTTTGGTCTACTGATTAATGTTGTCTATAATCATTTTCGCTGCGGAGCACGTCTTGACATAGTTTATATAGAAAAATGCACGTTTTTTTTAAAGTTAGGAAAGTCATTTTACAGCGCGATTCACGTTTTTTGGCTATAACTTGCCTCGTAAAAGACAAAATCATGAACCGAAAAGTTTTTCTGATAGCTAATGGTGTTCTTAATGGATATTGAAGGTCTTTTCGTGAAAAAAAGTCACTATTGGTTTTCAAAAAGGTTTTCTGTTTGCAAATTTCGAACTTTCGGACGAGGATTACGGTACTTGAACGTGCTCCGCGGCAAAATTGATCATAGACAGCAATGATCAGGAGACCCTTGGCTATCGATTGAGCCATATCTAGTTCATTTTCGAGCAGAGGCCCTGGGACACTTTCCTGGTCCATTGAATAACCGCTTTCGGGTTGACTTGATCCTCCCTGAGCCTCTTGTCAGTTTATCATTATTACTTCAGTCTTATCACTGTGATCCCTTATCACTTATCGTATTGCCGCGAAATGGACGGTGCGAATCTCAACTGTGCATATTTTCCGATTCTTTTTTTCATTTTTGATATAATTGTTGTGTGTCCCTAGAGTTTGCGGGTGCCTCTTTTCTTACTCGACTCCTTTTTCATGCGGTATTACCATGGAGACTCGGAATCCATTCTCTCTCTCTCTCTCTCTCTCTCTCTCTCTCTCTCTCTCTCTCTTTCTTTCTCTCTCTCTCTCTCTATCTGTCTGTACTCTTCATTGAACAGAGAGCTATGTCGAGCGCATAAATTATTCTATTATTGGAAAAGGTGTAGTGAATGAACATGAACATGACATATATCCTTATCAAAAGAACACGATTTATTATCACTCACAAAGAACACGATGATGAAACGAACTGTACACGTGAGAACTGGGTATACACACTGGGCTACTGGCGATCAGCTGATTATCGATTGATCAGCTGATAACAGATCAGCTGATTATTATGAGTGGCTTGAGATGGCTGCTGCGAGAGTTTGTGAATGAGACACAGAATCAATAGAGCTGACACGTAGGGGTAGTTAGAGTTAGAGTTCACAAGTATGATCTACATAAGCTTGAGTAGATCTGGTAGATCTGGGTAGATCGGTGGTAGATCACTGATCTACTTCACTTCCGCTCTCTTCTTTCCATACATCGCCTCTTCGATGGGTTGCTCGAGAACGATTACGTTGTGGTGTAGGGGTGCCTGAAATGTTAATTTAAGATACTTAGTAACTTAGTTAAGTCACTTACTTACGTAAGTCATTACGTCTATTAAGTCACCTGCGAGTAGACGGGCTTGGACTGGTCATAGAAGGAGGAGTGGAACTGGGAGTAGAGCTGCAAAAGGAGATTGTCTCAGATTGAGTGGTCTTCATTTCGATTTCGTGTATCTCTTGTAATCCAGTAAAAGTTCACTATGAATGTGTCGCTATGATTTCGAATTGAGGTGTCACCAACAAAGTCAACCGCTCATATAAACATTTCCAAGTCAAACATAATAGGAATGTGTATGAGTATCCAGCCAAAACTGTAGTATACGAAGAATACGAAGAGTGAGGGTATCGAACCCACCTTATAGCAGGCGTAGCACACGTAGAACAGAAAGAGGTGTCCTCCCAGAACAAAGAACAGGTGTCCGAGCAGCTTCCCCGTCCACTTGGCTGCAGAGAGAGGTTATGATAAATATATTTAATAAATGATTTTATTATAATGATTGCTGTGATTGTGATTACATTTCAAAATTTCTGATACATCCTGGTTCTCTCTGGTCAAAGGTCAATATAGAGAACTTCACGCAAAACAAAACCAGTACTATGCGAGAACAAAACTAGAACTTACAAGAAAACCATAATAGTGTTATTCTAATATCTCGGTCCCTGTGTTCAACCAACCAATATGACTTTTTATGTGTCGTCATAAGGGCATACATTGCACTTTTCGCTCTCTCTCTCTCTCTCTCTCTCTCTCTCTCTCCTCTCTTCTCGTCTCTCTCTCCTCTCTCTCTCTCCCTCTCTCTCTCTCTCTCTCTCTCTCTCTCTCCTCTCTTCTCGTCTCTGGAGTAGTACAGTGAGCACATCTTTTATGCATAGTAAATGAGGATGAGGCAAATAGAAGAGGGAATATGAATTGACTTCCGCTTCCCTAGAGATGAGTGCACAACACAATACAATAGAAAAAGCAAACCACATTTCTATATAATTTTGCCGAGCTATTAATATTTAAGTTTATGTTACTGTGAATACATTGTACATAGTCCCGGGTGGTACAGGTTCACACTCTGGTGGATGGAATCGAAACCGGATGCTGTTTTTTTTTTTGCAAAATGCAAAAATTTTCCAAATACTACATCTTTTAATTGTCTCGAAATGATAAAAATAAAAAAAAAGTTTCAAAAAAATCACCTGTGCGCGTATAGTCGTTGTACTCGAATCCGGGAATGAAGGCACGAACCTTAAAATAAAAAAATTATAAGTTCGACAAAAGACACATGATTATAGCTACAGTAATTGTGAAATAGAAGTGAATAAGAAACCGGTGATTCATTAGACTGGTGAAACGTACGTTCAATCCAGCTATTTTATAGTATTTCAGTTCTCAGGGTGTTTGACATATTGAATGTGTTTAACACACAGAGAATTAGTAAGAATTGTGAAACTTAAGAGTACTTACACAAGCGAAATCGTCTTTCACAAACCAACGGGACAGAACCGAAAGTTTTTTTTAGAGAGAATCTATGATCTAAGTGAAATGACTCTCACCCGCTCGTAGAGATAAACTTATTAAGATCGTTAAGATCACCTTAAGATCAGAGATCCAAGATATAAGTCAATCTCTCACCTGTTCGTTCTCGCTGGCGAACAGGCGCGCCACGTAGAAGACGATGATGGCCGAGAGAATCAACATACGCAGCACCTGCAGGCATACATTAAAGCAGTTTGCAAGACTCTCAAGTTTTTTTTTTCGTTTCTTTATTGGTTTGAGCGATTTTTTTTCATCATCTTGCAAAGCTTGTGTTCATAATGTTTTCAACGTTTCTCTGGTGTTTCATGTAAAGAAACTGTTCGATTCGTGCTTTGCTATTCGAGAACTGACTGAAAGAAAAAAGAGATAGACGTGACAGAAAACATACATAACTGAAGTTGCATGATTCGTAATGTAATCTGCTGCATAAAATTGTATGTACAAGTACCTCATAAACACGTAAACGTTCGAAGTTTACCGAGTCAAAGGGTTGTGATGTGAAAGCAATGCAATACTTTTCACATATAAACATTAACGTAATACTTTATGAATTTCTTTTTTTGCATACCTGCGTGATCATGAGTGGCAGGAAACAGTGTTTCTTCTCGCTAAACAGCGCGTGAATGAAGATCTGAAATATTGATTGATATATTGATTATTTATTGGTAAATTCACCAGATATGATACGAGCTCAACGAGAAAGAGTGAAGCATGTGCGAGCGGAGGGAGAATCTGCAATTAGATTTCTTATTAAGTTCAATCTCTTTGCAAGCTTTCAACTGAATTATTTGTACCTGTCTTCTCTTGTGTCTGCACATCAACATAATTGCTAGTTAGCATTTGGAAATGGTTTTTTTTTGCAACAAAGATTCAATCTCTGTTGCAAAAAAAGTGATCTCAAACAAATGTTATGTACCTTTCTCATAGTTATGGAAATGCAAAAATCAAAAAAAACTGCAAACACAAACACATCACTGTGTTCTTCTTCATCTGCTTTCCCGCGTAATTGTTTTGGGTTTCGGGGGATACAGGCTGGCAGTCATTTGCACACACACACATCCGCATGGAAACGGCTGCGAAAGGAATTACCTCTCTATCCTCTCTCTCTCTCTCTCTGTCTCTCTGTCTCTCTGTCTCTCTGTCTCTCTCTCTCTCTCTCTCTCTCTCTTCTCTCTCCCTCCATTGCTACTCGACCATTTAATGCGCCTATCACGCATCGTTGCGGTGAACCGTAAAATCGGACCGACTGTGCGATCGATTGAAATGAAAAGAGTGAAACGTTTCGAAACGGTAAACGGATCGAAAAACGTATCGAAACGGTAAACGTATCGAAAAACGTATCGAAACGGTAAACGTATCGAAAAACGTATAGAAACGGTAAACGTATCGAAAAACGTATCGAAACGGTAAACGTATCACAAAACGTATTGAAACGTACTTACCATGTGAAACTTGTCAATGAAGAGGTATTCAACGACACCCATTGTGATAAGGAGAAGAAACGTGACGAGCGAGAGCACTGTTTTCTGAAAGCAAGTATAAAAAAGCCAAGGAAAGTATGAAAAGTATAAAATTCCCGCCATTTCTCCAGTTCAAATAACTCCGCACCATTCGTGCGCAAAGGCGACTTTTCCACCGGTCGCGCGCAAACAGCGCAATTTGGAATATACGAAAGCACTCCTTGATCGATGTCCTAGTCATGCAACATGATCCAAATCTTGTTAATTGTTTGCCACAGCGTATACAACATGCTTGCGCACAAATTGTGCTCCTGGAGAATTGGAGAGGACTTTAGTATGTTGTGCACGAGTAAACAAGTAAACGAGCATTACAAACAAGCAAGTATTGTAAACGATTACATTTTAACTTTTCAGTAAACCGATTAGAATGCATCTTCTTTTAGCAGCCTTTGACTAATTTAGGTTCTCAGGAGTGATTTCTGTACGTGACACGACCCCGGCAGAGTACTCATAAGTCTCTTGAATCGGGGGCTACCTTTACCTTTACCTTTACGTGACATGATAAAAAGTACACAAGTAAACAAGCGAACCCACCTTTGTTCCCAGCTGGCATGAGCAAGTGTCGCCGGGGCTCGGATGCGAGAGCCAGTCGTAGAGACCGAATCCGAACATGCTGAGAAAACAATCTTGTTCGATGTATTCACATTATGTTATGTCACGGCAAATGAACATTATTATAAAATAGGTACACATTGCGTCATTTCACGTATGTATGATCGTATGTTGCAAGGTAAAACAATATCTAAGAGAATCGACAGTTGCTCATGGCTCTATTTATAATCGTATAATGTATAAACCAGACACAAATGTCAACAAATATTCGCAAGTGACCTCGCACTCTTTGAAAGTACACCACACACTTGACACGACACAACACCGCGCACAACGAAACACTACGAAAAGACACGCGATAGGAGACAAGTATGTCGAGGAAAGGCGAATGCGAAATCGATGACCGGAGAGAGAGAGAGAGAGAGGGGGGAGAGAGAGAGGAGAGAGGGAGAGAGGGAGAGCGACAATAAACCAAACTCTGGCAGGGGTTCACTCTCCACTCTGGGATTGGGCCACTCTCGGATGTCCCGAGATTCCCGGAACTCGAATGGAGGGATATCGAGGGCGGTTCGTGGCCTCCACAGAATTGAGGAAGTTGTCAAAGTGAGCTAATATACGTTTCAGAGTCGGAGACTTGTCCGGCTGAACGTGACGTCATTATTATACGTTGCACGAGAAGTCTATGACTTTGTGTTGGTCAGTGAAGAGCTTTGAACAAGTACATACGACACAATCACACAATGCGCGGTGGAATGATAGAGAGAGAGTGTTTGCGAGAGCAGCGGTCCAGTCAAAGCGGCCGTATAAACATTCTCTCTCTCTCTCTCTCTCTCTCTCTCTCTCTCTCTCCCCCTCTCGCCCTCCCTCCCTCTCTCGCTCTCTCAAGCAAAGATATGACGATTCTCATAGCATAACAAGTGTTTCAAAATAGCTTTGCATAAGTGTTGTGGAACGGCGAGAGAAAGGGAGAGGGAGGGAGAGAGAGAGAGAGAGAGAGAGAGAGAGAGAGAGAGAAAGAGCGACCGAGCCAGAAAAAGGGAGAATTGTGGTGCCTGCGAATTGTCAGTGAGAGAAGAGAGAGAGGCAGCTGAGGCGTGTATAATTTGATTATATTTTTCAGCAGCAAGCAGGCGGCGTGTCTTTTTCATGTCAAGAAAAGATCGATCGATTTGGCGGGTGGAAAATGGTAGATCGAATCGGTTATAGTCGGTTTGGATCCTATATGCCATCCGTGACATTTCACATGTTGTGCAGTTTTGTGCAACACAACATGTATGTCTTCAAATATCCAAAACGCGTCCATTAGTAGGAATCGAACCCATGAGCAGCACGCAGCGATTGCGCACTGGCGGCGCGCTCTACCACTGCGCCATAGAGGCAGTGGTTAAGTGATCGAAGAGAGAGCACATGTAGCTCCACTGGCCACTTGAGTGTACTATGATGAGAGTTAACGAGCAAACATATCGGCGAGAATCAATGACCTCTCAGTGTGAGCCTAAATGGAGCAGTGGTAGAGCGCGCCGCCAGCGCGCGATCGTTGCGAGCTGCCCATGGGTTCGATTCCCTCTCACAAAGCGTTTTGAATCTTTGAAGGTATACATGTTGTGTTGCACGAAACTGCACAACATGTGAAATGTCACGGATGGCATATAGGATCCAAACCGACTATAATCGATATGCAAATCTGATTAGAAAAACACACATATAGATAGAAACATGACATTGAATCATTCAATCAATAGTGAAGATGGCTCAGAAACCGGCTGGCACTGGAAACAACACGTGAATACACGCGGGGGTGAGCAAACAGGTGATACTCACGAGAGAGTTGGTGTACATGAGAGAGCGAGAGTGAGGGCGAGAGAAGCGAGAGCGACTCACTCCGGACAACGGAGGATGCGACAGTGGAAAGTGAGAGAGGGTGTTGGGTGGCATACCTTTCACTGATGTATAATGGAGGGCGAGAGAGTGCGGGGATGGGAGAGAGCGCAGACCGGCTGATGACAGGTCGGCAGGCTGTAATTAAAGCATCCCGGGAGCCGTTTTTTTCTCGCCACTATCCTCTTTGATCGACTATAGTGAAGGGCAGAGTCGAAATATTTATAAAGTTGTTATTCCCACAATGAAGTTCCGGACAAACAGACGTCTTCTTCAATAAAACATGCATGCACTTTGTGACAAATGACGTCCACAGCAATAGGAGTAAATAAAATTTATCATAAACCTCATTTCATACAAATAATAACCATGTAATAATAAATATGCAGCGAGAGAGTGTGTATCAACCAAAACAAATCGCTTCGATAAAAAAGGAGATCCGAAATAAAATGAAGAGATCTGAATTTAAAACAGAGGATTTCACAGATAACGCATTGAGAATCAACCAAATTCGAGCGAGACGAGATGAGAAGAATTGCGACGATAAATATTTCGGTGAGATGAAAGGGCAGGAGAGAGTGAAAAAGAAATAAAGAGAGAGAGAGAGAGAGAGAGAGAGAGAGAGAGAGAGCGGGCGAGAGAGCACGCAGAGTGGAGAGAGAATCAGACAGGGATAGAGATCTCGGAGCTAATAAAACTCTGTATGGAATGAGCCATAAAGCCACTGGGTGGTCGCGCGTCGCAACACCGAAACGTCAGTCGAATCGATAAATCAATACATCGATATCGATCGATAGCCGAAATCAGTGCTGCTGAGGGGTGAGCAACGGAAATAAGGGGAAGTGGTGGGAGAGGGACAGAGAATTGGAGGTGTGACCCGTGTAAGCTCAACAATGGAGATGGGAGTACGGTAGCTACAGTGTCTCTGGTGCTACCGTATCCAGCTACAAGTAGCTGTTACCGTAGCTGATCTGGGCGTAGGAGTGCCGCCGGCCGCAACAACACACCACCTGGAAAAGAGAGTTTATTCCTGAAACAAGGTGACTCTTTAGTTTGTAAGAGAAGATCTCGAATAAGTCTACAATGTGAAACGTATTATGTTTTTTCCCCTTTTCTTAAAATGTTATTACCGTGTTGATAATAACAATAACATTCCTTTCCTTTCTCTGCTAGCGCGCGGTCGCGTGCCTTCCCCTGTTATTCCCCCGACCCCTGAACAATGCTGTGCGGCGGAGGACACTAACCGGACTGGTACTCGATTTTGCTACTCTCTACATCTACGGCATTGAGACTGGAGAGGAATCCTCGAAGACGATGAAACTCTCGGAGACGTCTCTTCGCGATCGATCGTTGAAGCCCGGATCTTCCGCCGCCGAGATCGAAACTTCCCCAGAAGCCGCAAGCAGGGGATGACAAGCACCACCGATAGCACGCACGCATCCACGGGACTACCGAAATCCGTGTTATTGGGACTCGCAGTAGGCGTTGCATTACTGTATTTTACCGTAACCGTGCCGTAATTTACATAATTGTAATGTGCTATTTGATTCGAGATAAATATTCTATTCTATTCTAATAACAATATTGTGTTCTATCAAGATCTCAAACAAATTAAAGCACTCGATATTTCCTCTATAATACTATGGCTTGAAACACAATGTCATTTCAGTGTGACAGAAGTACAGGTAGAGTAAGTAAGACATATATACTTTTCTATAAGTGCAGAGTGAAACGTATGTATGTATTTAGTTACTTTTTAAGTGAGAAATCCGAACATTTGTTGCAAAATCTATAAACGGCCTAATGAGTGGATTTGTACGTGTCAACATGTTACGATTCCAAAGAAACATTTCCATTTGATTCGATTTTCAATCATCATGAAAAGACTGAAAAAGACATGAGAGAGAAGTGAATACGTTCAATACTTTTGCATTTGAAGTATGCATATAGTTCTATGCTCGCAATAAGTTGCGCGCGGTGGGGTAGATCAACGGAAGACGGAGAGTCAGCTCTAGGCAATAGCGCGCGAAACGAGAGAGGCAGACGGCTATGGCACCGTGTTTAGAACTGCAAGCGAGGTAGATCGAAAACTATCGCTCTGGCGCTGGCTATAAATACCTTCACAGAGCAATACAATCGAGGATTGCAACTTTTTTTTCTAGTTACTTTTGCATTTGAAGTATGCATACATACCTTGCTGAAGAGTGCCTGTCGGAAGTTGGCGTTTGTGAATATGTAAATGAGTAGTTTCGAGGAGGGACCCGAGATCGCCAGCCACACAAACACAAACGACATCTAAAATTTTTGAAAATTGACTTTTTGTTTATTTGAAAGTTCTCGAAATGTCGGCTAATATCTTCAGGATTTCATGTGTGCTCATGTTTTCATGTCAACATGATGTTTTCAATAAAAATGCAGCATTTTTCCCGACTTCGAAACGCAGATTAAAGGGAGTGTACACTCTGAAATTCGAAGTTGCGTTAACACCGGGATGTGAAAATATGATGAAAACGATTCAGTTTTGTCAGTATAAAATTCGAAATTCAGAATGTACACTCCCTTTAATGCAGGAATGATGACGCGCTTATCGTGGTCAAGTGAATCGTAAACGTATACCTCTTTTTCTTGCAAAAGGCGTAGTTATAGGATTCTTTTTTTTCAATGCACAAAACATGCAAGAGACTTGTTGCGAAGAGCGATGAATCTAACATATTTATAGAACGAAACGTAACAAAAAACTCACCAAACTATTGTCGCCCTCGTTCGCGGGTGGTAGAAAGTGCTCGAATAGCCGGAGCGAGATCAAAGGCAGCCTGTAAAGATTATAATAAACAAACGGCACCAAGGAAACAAGTAAACAAACAAGTAAACAAACAAAAACGAGTAAACAAACCAAAAAACTCACCACGATAGTACGAACGCTATGAGGAGGAACATGGTGAGAACGAAGTTCGGGTCGGTCTCGATCACAAGCCGCTGCGAGTCGTCCAGCTGAGAATAGATAATAAAAATAGTATTTATAATTTATAAAAAAGTAATTAATGTTAAATGTCGCATCTGAGACAAAGAAAACGATTTCGTAAATAATTCTTTATATTTTTCTAGGCGAAGAGACGTGGGCGGATGGAAATTACATGTGTTATACGCTGGGTGAGAACAAATACTAGTAATGAAACTGTTTTTTGTTGTTGTTAGCTACATAAGTGCAAGATATTGGCCGCTTCACCGCCTGTCGAATTCATGCAACACGTGAAACGTATGTTGAAAGTTTCAAAGGATTGAAGCTCAAGGCATGGACGATGATGATAACTCTGATACCATGAAAGTTGATCTTTCAGTTATGACCCTAATAAGAGTCGTTTTGTTTTATTTGCCACTAAGTAAGATAAGAAGGTGAGTAAATATTTGCGCCAAAGCTGAGGTTTGATTCCCCCCCACCTGGGTGCGGTATGAAATCGATCACGCCTATATTCTATCTAATCCACCTTTCACGTCTAACGTATACTGATAATGTTCATGTTGTCGTTTTCCCTTATATGTATGATGAAAATGTTAGTGAAAATCAATAAATCAGTAACTCCCCACCTCATGCGGGTTCCTCATTGCCTTGACGATCTTCCATCCGGTGTTGAAGATGGTGACCAGGGTCGGCACGAAGACGAGAACGAGGAGAGTGACGCTGAGGAGGAGAGAGATTTGTGTATTTAAGTATCTTTCTTAAATAATAATTTACACACCACAATTTTTGTTTATCATCCCACAAGGGATGCGCCAAAACTTTAAATAATTTTGAATAATAGTGTTGCTTTTGAAATAGATTTTACCTATTCCGAAGATTACAAAGATACTTGGATCTGGTCACTGATCATTGACATGGTTTTTACATGGTTACAATTGCATATGCGGGGGTTGAAAAAAAACACAGGGTGTTAGCGCATACAAGGTCTTAATGTTCGAAAAGCGTGGATAATATTGATAAACACCAACTATTATATAAACCAATAATGCACCACCTATTTTATGAACCAACATTGTACCACCTATTTCATATCACAATAATTTATCACCTCTTTTATTAACCCATAATGAAAAAAATCTCACCTATACGCGCTGGTGGCCGACCAATCCAACACACACAACTGGCCGTCATCGTAGAAGATCACCTAAATACAAATTCATGTTTATTTTGTTTGTATATAATATTTGTTTATAATAATTGTTGTTTTCTCGTTGCATGGCCAAATTGGAGTTTGTTGTGTATCTTTTTATCATGTTTTAAAAATTCTTTCGTTTTGAAAGCCCTCATTGCCCTGGGAACACTGATCAAATGTTCACTCGGTTGTCTTCTCATTCGAGATTCTAGCGTCACATGCAATGACGCATTGCTACGCACACTTGCAGGAGGACAATAGGAGAAAGAGAGAGAGAGAGAGAGAGAGAGAGAGAAGGAGAGAGAAGGAGAGAGTGCAGCGAGGCGGCATGAACAATTTAACACATATAAAACATTCATGAACTACTGAGAACATCAGCATCAGAAGACCAGATCACTACATACAAACGCTAATCCCTGATATTTCCTTCCGCTTTCTTCACACAATGGATGAATAGATGCTCGAGAGTTGAATAGACCGCGAGAAGAAAGGATGTGAAAAGAAGAATGGAAAGAAGTTAGGATAAGTGTTTGTTGCTTGCAATGTTGTTTATTTTGTTCGCGAGTTCACGTGTAGCTTTACAATTCGATGATTTTTTTAAACAAAATAACAAATGTACATAAACATTACAAATAAAAATGAAGATGAAATTGAATTTAAAATGAAGAAAAAAACTGACCTGCATTTGCGCGACGACTATCGGACAGCAGAGGAGCAGCGACGTGACCCAACTGAAAAAGGAAAATATAAAAAAAAAGAAAATATAAAGTTAATTTGGGAGTAAATGCTCATTACCCGCCCGAACCTCATGTATGAAGTTACCGACCGACTCACCAGTGACATACATACATACGCTCACCCAATCATGTGTTTCAGTGTTTCCGATCACATAAACCATTCGGACCTATTGTGAAACGACGTAATGGTTTAAGATGTAATGATTTTCACCTACACTAAAACATACTATTACAATTACAACTCTATTTTCTTTAAAAAAGTTCATACAGCGGTGAAACGTACAACGAAATTGCGTAAAATTCTTCTCAAAACGTATCAAACCTGAAGAATATCCAGCACTTACAGCGCGTGAGAGACTGATCCGCGTATCTCGAGGGTTTCATCATAGCAGAGTACCTGAATTCGTGTTTGTTTGTTTACTTTGTTTTATTTGTTTATTCCTATTTTATGTATAATTTTCATATTAGTCTGTTACATTTACTAGCTCTGTGATGTGCAGAAACGTTGATGTTTTGGCATTCTCTCCGTCCCTCATCGCCCATTTATAAGCACTTTCCCACCGACAGAGCGCATTCGAGCCATCCCGAATCGACTCTCCCATATTCCGTATGCAAATGCGGACCGCCTGAGGCAAGAAAGATGAAACCTTTGGCAGAGTAGTATCCAGAAGACGATTAGTCTGTATGATTCGATCCCCGCCGCACCAAAAAAGGATGCAGATAGAGATGGAAGAGAGAGAAGGGAATCCACTCGGCTTGGAAAGAAATATAGAGGGTCCACGTCATTGCATGCCACGACACAACAACAAGCAACAACATCAATAATAACAATTTTAAGGAGAGAGAGATGGGGTAGAGAGAGTGTGCAAACTGAGAGAGCGCAGAGAGGTGTCGCGGTGCGTGACGAATTTCCGCTATTAGTGGAGCGATGGAAATAGCGTGGCATCCGGGGCGAGACGCAGAGATGAAGAGAGTCGACCGAGAGAGCGTGTGTGGACGAGAGAGTGTAAAGAGAGCGGGAATCGATACTGAAACAGGCAACAAAGAGAGAGAGGGAGAAGGCAGTAGCGTGTCATCTGTAAGAAGAAGAAGGAGGAGGCAGAGACGCAGAGTAGAGCACTAGAAACTCAACAGCGTGTATGGCATATCATGCGCGACTAGCCCCTCCAGACATCTTGACGTTCACTGATCAGATGACGTGACGATGTACTCGGAATCCCCTCCCCAGAATCCCCCCAGGGCACATTCCCATATGCGAGTGCAACGTATTGTTGTCGGGCGCGTTGAAATGTTTTGGGGATGTGGTATATCGCTGCTGCTGCTGCCCTCTGTTTGTGGGGTGGGGGATGCATAACACGGATAACGACATTCAGAGCCCCCGGGCTAACCGCAAGCCACCAGCCACCCTCCCCCTTTTAGCTGCGAGAGAGAGAGAGTGAGAGAGAGAGAGGGAGAGAGAGAGAGAGAAGACGCGTACATATACGGACAAGACAAATGCAATTGCACCGCACACACATACACACGCACATAGTGTGAGTGAGCCTCGTTTAGGGATGACCCCCGAGAAACAGCGAAACCAAGTTAGCAATTGGTCCCGGCGCGAAAGGGAAATCGACAAAAGACAAAGAAAGTACGGCGCGGTCACTCACTTCCTAGCAACTCGGGAAACAGTGGTGAAACGTATAGGTTAAACGAACAGGTAAACGTATAGGTGAAACGTTTATGTTGAACGTATAAGTGAAACGTAATGGAACACTCACCGGTCGATGCAGATCCACGCGAACGTGTAGACGGTGGAGCAGAACAGTGCTATTTGGAGGTACGTCGCACCCTGAGAAAAACGGATGGTAATCAGGAACGAGTTTTGTACTGTTTACGATTCCATTTGAATAGTTTGATTTAGTATCGAGTGAGATCGCAATGTCAGACGTTATAACACGCATTCCACATTCCACTCCTTCACGACAGATTGCGACAAGAAGGAGCCACCGAAAGTAGTCTTGAGAGTGATTACACTTTTTGAATGGGAAACGTCTCAACGTGAAACGTCTTTAGCACCAGAGATGTTGTTTTCGGATAATTCTCTCTAGCTCTGATCTATACAACGAAATAAACAAAATACAAGAATGAACGTGTATAGTTTGAACGCACCTTGCAGAGCATGGAGTTGTCGCCCATGATCCTCCACGACGGTTCGAGGGTGCTGTAGATGCTCAGTGGAACGATCACCAGCGCTGATATCAAATCGGCCACGGAGAGGGAGATCTGCAATGGAGGGGATTGCTATAAAGTATCGACCGACTCGAAACAGATCATCCGGGTCCGTGCAACTTTCATGTCACCGGATAGGGCAAGTATAACTCTGTGCTCGCAATAAGGAGAGTCTGCTCTCGGCAATAGCGCGCAAAACAAGAAAGGCAGACGGTTATGGCACCGTGTTTCGAACTGCAAGCGAGGTAGATCGAAAACTATCGCTCTGGCGCAAGCTATAATGGTTCATGAGGACATCGTGTTTATGGATGTTTACTGCATTACGCGGACGGTACGTAGACCTAGCTTGCCACACCTTCACGTTCGGTTCTCGAGTAGATAAATAGATCATTTCGATTTCATCCTCGTGGTTGTATTCTTGAAATCGGTAATAAATCAGTTCAATTTGATACCGTTTGCGCGAATGTTTTGTTTGGACTCTGTCGGTATTTTCTGATCTTTCCAGCCACCTTTCTTCCAACGTCCCCCTTTTCCTCCCTGAACTGTCGCACTCCATATGCCATACCCATCCACCAATTACCCTCGCGCGCTCCCTCCCTCCCTCCCTCTCTCTCTTCATCCCTCCCTCTCACCCTCCTTCTCTGTCTCCCTCCACCTCCTTCCACTAATCAGCTGTTTTGGCGCGACGCGGTCGCGACGCGGCACTTGACGTCACTTTCAATTTCACCCCACGCGCGCGCGCACCCTTGGATTCCGTGTGGAGGAGCTTCCAGAAACAGAGAGGAGATATGCCTCCGGTTACTACTGGCAGACGGTCGGGCGAGAGAGTGCGTGGAAGCGAGAGAGCCAGAGAAGCTGGGGCGGCGAGAGAGCGCGCGATGGTCGGAGAGCGCCGCCGTCCCCCGAGAGACGAAGGGGTTATGGATAGCAGAATGAATTGGCGGAGGGGATGTACTTGGTATGCGGTTGCTGCTCCGTTTCTCACTGCTCCTTCTCCCCCTCCTCCTTCTCCTACTCCTCTTTCCTCTTAGAGCCATAATCTGCTTTGCAGATCTCTCCCGTTTCAGCAAAAAAAGGGAAGAGGGGAACGCGCGCGGAGAAAAGTACAGGATGAGAGAGAGGGAGGGGGGGAGAGAGGAGGGAGAGAGAGAGAGAGAGAGGGAGGGAGGGAGAGAGGGAGAGAGATAGAGAGAGAGAGAGGGAGAGGGAGAGAGTGTCGCTCGCTTGAATTATATCCGCCGATTATATGCTCTCGCTGCACCCTTGATATTAGCGCGCGCCATCGATAAGCCGCGGGAGAGATTTGTGCGCGCCATCGAGAACGCGTATAACAGACGTTTTTTTTTTGTCAGCGGCAGCGGCAGCAGAATTATGTGATCCCGGGATTGGATATATGGATGGGGGGATATGTGTGGGAGGCTCCCACTGGGAGCTTGACGTGCAGGAGGGTCTTCGGAGCGTCAGGCTTCACCACATCACGCTATCTCGCAAATCATATGAACATGAATCACACGCGTAATGGATACTGTGACACGCCGACTTTTAACGGGTGTGTGAAATGTGTTTGTCTTTCAGCGTGCCCAGTGACAAACACATTTCACACTGTTCTATGGGCGCAGGAACGACTACAAGCACTGGGCAACTGCAGCTCGAGACCGTTCACTGTGGCGAAAGATGGGCTCCGCGCTTGCGAGCTGAAGAAGCATTCAAGTAATCAAGTATTCAAGTATTCAAGTAAGTGAAATGTGTGCAAACGTTGGTGGCAACGTTGATTACACCGATGAAGTACGCGAAACTGTGAGATACAAAAGAAACGTAACAAGGTGTGAAACGTATCGTTAAACGTACGAGGTAGCATCCGATGACGTCATAGAGCTCTGGCGTGGATGAGATCACGCAGATGGAAAGGAGCGCGGAGACCAGAAGAAGCACCTGGAAACAGGGGATAATCAATGAGCTCTACATTCGTTGAATTGACACTTTTGCGTCTCCATTAGACGCGGACATTAATAATCTCATAATTTCAAATATGGCTGCCAGAAATACGTTTCACGAAAATAGTTTTTTTTCTTCAGAAATTCACGATTCTCACGTAGTTCATGGAAACAGGAGCTCAATGCCAAGTGTGAGTGAATGTGAACTACTAACAGCTGTTTCTGCCAAGTGTAAGCGCGAAAGGACAGTGGACAAATGTTCGAATAAAACAGTCCGCTCGGCTACTATCGACGCGTCTCGCACCTCGACGCCGACGATGACGGCTGCCTTGGCGAGTGCCTCGGCGGAGAGTGCGTGGGCGGGCGACGTGGAGAGGAGGAGGTGGCTGAAGATGTCCATCGCAGCGGCTAACAGGGCTGAAAGATATGAGAGGTGCATGAGTGAGACACGTTTATTTTGAGACACTTTGAGACGTTTCTCTGTTTCTGAAGATATGTCAGAGATTCGGAGATATGTTAGAGATATTTCGATACGTTTAATTCATTTTTTTGAAGATTGAAGAGTGAGTAGCATGGTATCGCTAACACATTCCCGTTTGTATACGTTTCGGAACACGTTATACACCAACCATGACAGCAAACGTTTCACTCACCGTTTTCCGTTTATCTCTCATACCGGCCGGCGGTTAGAGGCACACTCGCGCCGCTTTCTCTCTCTCTCTGCCTTTCACAAGAGATCAAGCAGCGCCGCGACAGTGTCTCACTGGGACTGTTTCACTCACTCACTCCTGGCACCACGCGACCACCACCCCGATGACCGACACCTGAAACGTATCGCGGAGTGAAACGTATATGAAACGAATTCATCAGTGAAACGTATATGAAACGTAAACGTACACACATATAGAGTCACGAGTGGAGAGAAAGGAAGGGAAAAAAGGAGCTGAAGGGAGCGTTCTCATCTATGACTCCAGTCATTGGATGCATTATGAGAGTGCGCGACACACAAAGAGCCGAGTGCTCTCCACTCCTTCCGAGAGGAAGAGAGAGAGAGAGGGGGGAGGAGGGAGAGAGAGGAAGGAAGGGAGGGAGAGAGAGAGGGAGAGAGAGAGGGGAGAGAGGGAGAGGTAGAAGAAAGCAGGTGCTCCGGCAGCCACACCGAAGTCGCACAGTCTCCTTCTTTCACTCTCACGTCTCCTCCCCTAGCACACACAGCGATATGATGTGATACATGTATGCAATGTAGAAGGGAGGGAGGGAGAGAGAGGGGGGAAGAAAGAGAGAGAGAGGGGAGAGAGTGTGCCGGGAGGGGAGGGCGCAGACGGAGATACAGCGGCGATCGATGCCTGCGCTTCCGAAGCGAAGCGAAGCACACGCACACACACACCCCCTCCGGCAATCGCCACTATTAACAGAGTGCGGCCGACGGAGCACCCGCCTCCCTTTCAGCCGCGCGCAACTGATACCAGGGGCGGGGTTTAGGGGGGCGGAGCCGCTGCGCCGCGCCCCCGTTAACGCGTAATGTAACGAGCGTAACGACATGGCTATGACATTCTCATAAGCCGTCATGTGAAAGTGTCATGGGGTATAGGAGCATAGAAATAGGGATTAGGCGGAAAACAATATGGGGTTGTGAGGCGCGAGGCGCGAGGCGAAAGTGCGAAGCGAACGCGCGATATTTGACGTCTCCACCTCTCTCTCTCTCTCTCTCTCTCTCCCTCTCGTCGTGTACTTGGCGGAAAGGAAAGAAGAAGAAATAGAAAGCGAGAGAAGAGAAAGAGAGAGAGAGAGAGAGAGAGGGGGGGGGGGGGGGAGATAGGAGCGATTCTGGCGGATAAGACTATGCCCCAGACCACACGGTTAATTGAAAAGTCGCGTCGGCAGCAATGGTGGGGCTGCTCAACGCAGCGGCGATCTTCGCCCGAGGGAGAGAGAGAGAAAGAGAGAGAGAGAGAGAGGGGGGGAGAGAGAGGGAGAGAGAGAGGGAGAGAGAGAGAGGAAGAGGGAGAGAGAGGAAGAGAGAGAGAGAGAGAGGGAGAGAGAGAGAGAGAGGAAGAGAGAGAGGGGAGAGAGAGAGAGAGAGAGAGAGAGAGAAATAGACAGGAACTGAGAGGTGAAAAGAGGGAGTGACTAGTGTCTACATACAAACGCGAGGTGGGGCGTGTTATGATCACGAATACTAATCGGAGGGAAGAGTGGAGGGGGAAAGGAGAGAAGACAGTGAATGCTGGGATGACATCGCGTCTGCATCTGCAGTCACACAAATGTTTTGGAAGCACCGCGACTCCCAATGGCGTCATTGGAGGGGAGAGGGGAGAGAGAGAGAAAGAGAGAGAGGGGAGAGAGAGAGAGAGAGAGAGAGAGAGACCTTCGATGGGTTATGTCGGCGAGGGGGGTGGCCTGCAGAAGGCCGCATAATAGGAAGGAACGTCTCCGCCGCCGTCGGGGCAACACACCAAACATCCTAAACACAAACCACACAAAAAAGAACCCTTCTCATATATTGCGCATTCCTCTCCCCCCTTTAATCCTCCCTCATCTCAAGCCGCGATTGCCATTCCGAAAGTGACATTTGCTTTTCTTCTTCCTTCCATCATTTGAGAGGTATAGGAGAAACTGGATGGGAGTCGAAATGAGGGAACTGGTTGCGCAATGGAAGGCCACAGGCAGGAAAGAGAGAGAGAGAGGGGAAGGAGAGAGAGAGACAGAGAGAGAGAGAGAGAGAGAGAGAGAGGGGGGGGGAAGGAAGAAGAAGAGGGAAGACACAATAGCCACCGCCGCCGGATATAATTGTGTGTCTTAGTGACGCGACGACTCGACCTTGAAGAATAGGTTGGATCGCACCCGCATTCTCATTTTCATTTCTCCTCACCCCGGACTAAACGCTATTCACTTTTTTCAAATCATTTTGATATCAACAGTTATCGGTTATGTTAAAGTTACTGTAAGTGTCCGATCGTCCACTTATTTATACTCACAAAATCGTTCCAGTTAGCGCGCATATTTTTGAATGTCGTTTTCAATGTGTACTCACTGTAATCTCGATCTTCTCTCGCTATTCTCTGGATTGTTCCAGTCTTCCATAGCAATCTCGGTATTACTCGTGTGGTAAAGTAGTAACCAGTTGATTTATAGGAACACAGAAAAGAGGTGCGATCTGTCTCGCTTACACCACACTGCGTCCATAGTAGTGAAGTGGGACGAGGCTCTTATGAATGATTTCGTTTGAGCGATTTTGAGATCATGATTTTTAGGTTCTTGTAACTTTAGAGTGATTTCGTTTCCACTGATGTCACAATCATGTTTTTTTTTTGTTTTCGTGTAATTTCGTAATTTTGTTCGTAGTGATTTCACGATCATGTTTGTTATTCCGAGGAATATTTGAATTGTTTTTTTATTTGTTTTGTAGGAATGGTGCTGCGCCATCAACTCATCCGGCACTTGACTCGTTCCGAGGACTCGTCCGGAGAAGAGTCATGCACGTCTACCGAGGTAATGATTCATTGATTGATCGATTTATTGATTTATTGATTGATTGCTTTCAGGCCCACTCTGCTCGCACGCCGATTCAGCGCTGGAACACTATGGAGTGTTTCGAACGGGTGAGATTTGTTGATGATGTCATATATAATCCCGACAAATCTGTTTGTCAGCATAGAAGAAGACACGCACGCAGTTTCTGGATTTGCTTGTCACTTTGTGACCACAAAAGACGCTGACAGATTGAACTTTTGAGATAGAACTTGCCGAAACTGTCCTCGAGCGTCACTCACAATCTATTTTCTTCTTTTAAATAGTCGCTATGTCTTTATGTCTTACTCGATAACACTTGCAAGTGCGTTTTCCTTGCGTCAATCATCATCCTACCGCCCGGATCTCTTTTCCCCAGCATTCGAATTCGCAATGTTCAATGATCGAGCAATTTGCTACCGAAAACCAGTGCGGGGAGTCGGGTCTTGACGGCTCTTGGGATTTGGATTGGATTATGTTGCGAGATTGGAAGCGAGCTAGCGAATCTGTGAATCGCACATCAATTTGCATGAAATCCTAACTTTGCATGGAGACCAATCACCAATAACATGTACAAACAAACAATCATATGTTTACTCGGAATCGCTAAACATGATCATGACAAAACGAAATCATTCATTCAATAACATGTGTTTTGTTTATTGTAAACAACAAAGTAAACAAGTAAACAACTTCCAGGACACTCTGTCCGAAGTTCGGTCGAAATTGCGGCAGATCGACAATTCAATCTGGGGAAAGCTTGTGGTAGTTGAGCGAAAGGATAGGACGGCTAAGGTGAGGATTTCTCTCTCTCTCCCTCTCTCTCTCTCTCTCTCTTTCCTTCTCTCTCTCTCTCTCTCTTCCTCGTTCCCTCTCTCTTTCCTTCTCTCTCTCACTCTCTCTCCCTCTTTCCTTCTCTCTTTTCCTCTCTCCTCTCTCTTTCCTCTCTCTCTCTTGCCCCCTCTCTCTCCCTCCCTCCCTCTCTCTCCCCATCTCCTCTCTCTCCCCCCTCTCTCTCCCTCTCTATGACCCCTCTCTCTCTCCCCTCTCTCTCTCCTTCTTTATCACCCCCCTCTCTCTCTCTCTCTCTCTCTCTCTCTCTCTCTCCAATCCCTCCCACCAGGCCTACCTCCGCCACAACCACGTTCTTGTCGATGGATCGAGCGAAGAGTTCGACGGGTACAGGTACCAAATTTCTTGAAGGAAAAGAAGTGTCATATTTTTCTCTCGGAATGGCACACATGATTATGACACGTACAAAACGAACTGAATATTATTAAGCAATTATGTTGACGTGGATAATCCACACACTCGAAGACTCGATATCTATCAAAGTTCTGATTGCAATACATTGTTTTATTGGAACCTTTTTCCAGAAATGCACTTTTCCTTTTGTTGGTCCCGGCATCCGGCAAACGTTCAAATCAAATCAATTGCAAATGTTCAAATGTATTCGGAATCGCAAACATCATCCGGCAGTAATAAATGAATAAATAAAATTTTCCAGGATGGGCGTGTGCCACTACACTCTCACCCGCAGGAACGAGCAGGCGCGGAGGGAGATACAGCGGATAGGCAAGGTGGGATACACTATCACTTATTTTGGAACAGGAGTTTGCCTGACGAGGAGTGCCACAAAGGCGGATCCGGCTCATATCATGCCCAGGGGTTGCCCAAGGGGTTCCACATCGACTGCCGGAAATAAAAGTGCAACGGACCATTTCGGGTTTTTGGCGTGAAACGAGTATGTAGAAACGTAACAAATAACCTCATAGCATATCACAGCGGATAGGCAAGGTGAGATGCTCTACTGTATGTGAATGAAAAGTCCTAAACAACTTGCAGGGCACAGGATTTAATGGTTTGTACCACGATGTTATACGTATCCATACCGAGTCGATTGTCAACTCGATTGCTGCCTGTCTCATATAAAATCCTTGAAACGTATTCGTTATTATCCAGAAAAATACGTTTCCAGGGTTTCTCCATGTCCATCGACGATTACGGCTCTTTGTGGATGGAGAAAGTCACCGACTGCGATGTGTGGGCGGTGGTGAGTGGAGTAAACAAGTAAACAAGTAAACAAGTAAACAAGTAAACAAACAAACAAACAATCTTCAGGTCAACGGCGTGCGTCGCAGCGTCGGCAAGACTCGGACCAAAGTGTTCGACCTGAAGCTGTTCAAGGTTCTCTTTTTTTTCTCCTCTCTCTTTCTCTTCTCTCTCTCTCTTTCTCTCTATTTTTTTCTCTTCACAATATCCTAGACCTGGATGCGTAAAACAGTTTGTTCTATACATTACATTGTGTGACACAGGTTTACAAAAAAAGGAGACGTTCATACATTCCTTGATTGCAGGAGCGTCTGCGTGGGGGACTGGGCGCAGGCGAGAGGGAGAGCATGCTGTATGTGAGGGTGAGTGAATGATATAGTTTATAATATTACTATATAGTATTTGTGATCTTTAATTGTGATAATGTTGACATCAGCAAAATTTTTTTTACATAGCAGCAAATCAGAATGCAATTAATTGACAATAACGTTGTGAGCATTAATTTACGTAATCACTGAAACGTACATATGTCTCGCTTATGTGAATGGAACCGATTGATGCGCGAGCGACGCGCAGGAATATATGCGATAACTGAAACGTGGACAGCATGTATGCATGTACTTATGTATGTGTTTTCTCATATTCGATGAGCTTCCGATCATCCAGTTTCCACGTATGGGTCGGTTCTCTGCCCTGCGAATGCACAAGTGGGTCGCGGTTGGCAGGCATCTCTCTCTCTCTCTCTCTCTCTCTCTCTCTCTCTTTTCTATGAGTGCTTCTTTCCGCAGCTAAACACTTCTTAGCTGGCACCTGAATGATTCAGTTGGCGGTGAGTCCAGAGGGCTGGAAAGAGTCTGGGAGAATCAGGGGGAAAGCACTCTGCCGACCCGGCTATGAATGATTAACCTATATCAAAGGGCGCTTCCGGTTCGAGTGCGCGGGTGGCATGGAATAGCTGATACGTTTCAGGGAGCGAGTAAAATCAGAATGAATTTATTGTGCCAATTGCATCTTTAGCCACGGCGAGTAATACGAAACAATCGTTCAGTCTAAAATGTATGCATACGTACATTTCAGAAGGGTATACAAAATTGAAACGCTGTACTGACATCGCTAATAAGTTCCATAGAGGAAATAGGTAAATGAATGTATAAATGTCCCGAAAGTCGAAAACACAGAAAATTAACGCAAGTAACCTGATGAGTAAGGTGGTATAGGATAGGTGGTTTGGGCGCGCAGCGATCAGCATGCCGAGTTGCCGAGCCTTGTGACGTTGTGTCACTCCTTTCTCTTGTAGCTTGACCCGTCATCCCGCAACATGTTGTCCTACTATATTGTTATTTGAGTTGTGATCTGTTTATCTGTATGTTCCATCCTCCTCCCCTAATCCTCCTCCTTCCCTAATTTAGATCGAAAACTCCCTCCAATATTCAGATGCGACACAAATTCATAAGTCATTAAGACACAACATTTCAAAGGTAACTAGTCTAAACTTACAGAGTCACTCTTTCTATCTAGTTCGACTTCTCCTCCCCTGATTTAGTCTGAATTTTCCCTCTTCGGTTCATATGTAACTAGTCTAAACTCACAGTGTCACTCTCCCTTGCAGTTCGACTCCTCCTCCTCCCCTGCTCTCTTCTCTCCCATCTGGCTGTGCGTCGTCCATCTTATCGCATTCGAGATGGCACACGTCATGAGGGAGAGGGACAAGGGGTCAGTTCATATTGACTTTCAAACAGGTACTCCTCAAAACGTAATACGACGAGGGGTGAGCGAATAAAAATCACGCGTAGCCTTTCTTCGAACTACCTTTAGGCTACCTTTGCCTTGATTTAATCACACGTGATGACGGAAAAGGGGTGGGTGGAGAGAAAATACATGTTGATTTTCAAAATGGTACTGAAAACGTAATAAGTATAAATGTATACGTAATATATGATCATAACATTCGAGATGGCACACGTGATGAGGGACAAGGGGTGGGTGGATAGAAAATACACGTTGATTTTCAACTAAAAACGTAATAACTAGAATTATATGAGTAACATCACTGCATTCGAGATGGCACACGTGATGAGGGACAAGGGGTGGGTGGATAGAAAATACACGTTGATTTTCCACTGAAAACGTAATAACTAGATTTATATGAGTAATATCATCGCATTCGAAATGGCACACGTCATAAGGAACAAGGGGTGAGTGATATGTCGTCGTAGTCTTCGTAGTCTTTCTTCGAACTACCTTTCGGTTAGGGCTGCTATTGATATATTTTTGTTACTCTATTGTGTAGATATGACACGTGTCATTAAGGACTAGGGGTGAGTGCGCACACGTCGACTTTCCGTTTTTCTGCAGGCATGCGAACTTTACTGTGGTTTGGAAAACCGGCGAGCGAAACGAGTTGTTTTCACAACCCCTTCATTCTCATATGCCTTTTCTGAAACGTACTTCATTCAGCGGCACCCTGTCGCCAGCCCTGCTGCCGCCGCCTCCACTGGCCAAGGAGTACCATACAGTGGAGAAGGGGAAGGAGGAGGGGGAGGAGAGGGAGGAGAGGGAGAGGGAGAAGGTGTTCCGCCACTTTGGCGACACCCAACCGCGTCCGTCGAGTCACTCGCCGCGGGCTGCCCTGACCGTGCCGACACAGGTGCGTGAAATGAAGTCGAAAACCATTCTCTAAGCATTTGGGAGTGGTTTGAGGCTGTTTGGAGGTAGTTGGAGATAGCATAGCTGGATGGCAAGTCGCGATGAGCATGAGTGACCGCCGAGTCACTCGCCCAGGGCTGCCCTGTCCGTGCCGCCACAGGTGCGTGAACGTTGTCAGCCAACCTGAGTCAGTAAATGACCTGATGAGCCCACGTCCACGTCACTCTTTTCTCTATGGACTTTTAATAGGTATTAGGATTAGGATAGTGTGAACTAACAAGTAGAGTGACCTGATTGGGTCCGAGTCGCTCGCTCTGAATTGACTATCCAGTATATACTCTTTCGCGAAAGCGTCTACGTTTCAGTGGGGCTTCAAATCGGGGACACACTGCTTAATAGTAATGTGAAATTATTATTGTAACAGGATGAACTTTATTAAAATTACCGCAGTTCACGTTCGCGGGGAGAATGACATATACCCCGCAATCATTTTGTTGTATATAAACTTGGATTAGAGATTGACACGCATCCACGGGACTACCGAAATCCATGTTATTGGGACTCGCAGTAGGCGTTGCATCACTGTATTTTACCGTAACCTTGCCGTAATTTACATAATTGTGATGTGCTTTTTGATTCGAGATAAATGTTCTGAATAGAGATTGACAAATTGACACGTTGCAGCCCATCAGTCAGGACATCGAGAGGAGGCGCGGGTCGCCTCTTCTCTCCTCTCTGTCGACAGTGCCCGCAGTGTCACCCCTGTCCTATCTATTCCCGACCGTGCCTGTCCTTCCCATCTCACCCCTCTCCTCCCTCCATCCCGCACAGCCGGCTAGGGCCGAGAGCTCAGCGAGCAGCAGCAGCGGGTTCGGGTGGGTTGATGCTACAATACGTTTCTACTTGATACTTGACTGCTCCTTTATCTTGCAAGCCCATTCGCCACAGTGAACGGTCTCGAACTGCAGTTGCCCACTGCTTGTAGTCGTTCTTGCGCCCAGAGAACAATACGTTTCTAACTGTGTTCATAAGAGGGAAACAGTGCAAGACAACAATGTCAAAAAAAACATTTTCTCTTACAAGGACGTCTATTCCATCCTTTTTTTTGAATGCAACGCTTATGAATGAGATAGGATAAATAGAGTGCACATTTTTTATCGGCAATTTTTATCTTAAGAATAGCGTCAAGCGTTTTTCATTCGCCGCCTCTGGTCCTTAACAACGGTCAGTTACGCACATTTTCGAAGATGTGGCTGGAGTATTGTACTTGCATGCCATATTTATGCTCCAACGTGAGTGTAAAATGAGCGCAACAATAGTATAAATAACACATATTTTCAACTGTACGTATACACATAACAAACATTTCAGATAAGTCAGCTTTTTTATTGATTAATTGATGAATTGACTGAAGGTGCGATGAGTTTCTTCCAAACAACCCCTTAAAAGGCAGTTAGAACACGATGTTTGGTCATAATGCAAGGGTATTTTTCGAAGCGTATGACCGTATATTCAGGCCCTCCAACTCTCTCTCTATCTCTCTCTCTCTTTCAACAAAACATGTATTGATGTCATTGAGCCCCTCCAACTCTCTCTCGGTGGAGGAGTGTTCGGTCTCGCAGAAATTATTGCATACACTGAAAGAAATTAGTACATATGCACAAGTACATGGACAAAACACAAAACAGAAAACTTTAAAGGATGTATCCGGGCAACATTTGTTTATGCCATAGTTTTTGTTTCGAAAGATGACTTTCATAATGGCTAGAAAGAGATATTGCGACTTGAAAGACGTCCCAGGACTTCGTGGCGGGACCAATTTTTATTGCCCATAGTCACCCTTTAATCAACCCTTAGTTGCGTATCAAACCTCGACATGCCTAGTTGTTATCAGTTGAATAACCGTTTGATTTGATGTTTCGTTCAGCCGCGTTGTCTCTACTGCGAAAAATCAGTACATACCAGTGCTTATACATAACAGATCATTCATAGAAATCAGTTGTCTTGATTAATGGATCTTTTGTCGTTCAGCCCCTCTAACTCTCTCTCTCTCTGTGAAGGAGTACTTGGTGCCGCCGAAATTAGTACATACACTCCATACACTGAAAGAATCGCACATGTGCCTGTACAACACATACATTGACCTCGTTCAGCCCCTCCAACTCTGTCTCGGTGGAGGAGTACTCTGTCCCTCATGCGCACCACCCCTCCTCGCGGGTCGCCCTCGTGGGCATGACGAGACAGGGAAGGGAAGGGAGGGAGGGGAGGGAGGGGAGAGCGAGCAGCGCCCAGCGGGCACCGTCCAAGGCCAGCTCGTCCAGGTAAGATTTGAGGTATTCAGACATGCGTTTGCAAGTGTTCAGTACATATACTATTGCTTGAAAACGAATGGTTTTAAAAATGGAGTGTTTTTGAGCAATTGTCTTGCAAATTGCAGAATACGCCACAAACCACCTGTCTGACTTATTTAGCTCTATCACAAATCGCGTAGATTATTGCAAGATAAGAATTATTGAATGGAACATCGTGATAGTTTCATTGGCTTGTATCCTGTATCATGTATCCTGTATTCTGTAGCATGGAAAGATAGGTGGAACATGGTTTCTTTAGTGGCTTCACTTCCACTGATCGGTGGACGGACGAGAGCCGCGACGGGAGTGTGGAGGGCAGCGCGCACAGACACAGGTGGGAGAAGATGGAGAGCTTGAAAATGAATAAAATGTACCCATTGTTTTCGTATTTTCTTTCCACCAGAATGCTTCACCCCAAAATATAATTGCCTGTGATTAATATAGGTTGTAGTAGACACAGGTGGGAAAAGGCGGATAGCCTACTTGACCTACAGTTTGAAATAAAAAAAAAACAGGTAAAAACAAACTGTCAAATTGTTTCACAAAAAAATCTAATTCTTCAACTTTCTATACATCTCGATTACTCCAAACTCCAATCGTGACTTATAGCGACCATACAGCAGCTATACTTTTCGTTTACTTGTGAAACACATAAACATCAGTTAATGGCGTGTATGCGCTACGCACGACACATTATATACTATCACGTCTCGCCCGAACGCGAGGTACTTTCCACTTTCTACTTTTATGAAGCGACCCGCCGCCTTTTCACCTCACCTCTCAACCGACAAAACATGTTTTGCTTTTTTGCCGGCCTGAAAAGTCGCGGAAGCCAATTCAGAGCCGCACGCGGATTGACCGCGTTTTGAGAAACACACATTCACATAGACATCACAAGCACATACAAACGCATAAGTGAGTGCTCTTTAGGCTTGTGGAATCGAACTTAACTGAATATTATGCATATTAGGATGTATAGATGTATCAGGATGCATATTATTCCAAAATATAACTTTCAGAGGTGGAGTTCGTCGCAGGATGCGGAAAGAGGATTCGAGCGAGACAGCGGCCCGATCAGCATCCGCCGACCCTCTTAGAAGAACTGCGATGAAGACCGAGGAGACACCGATTCTCCGGCCACTGCCCAAACTGGTGCGTACATTTTGTGGAAACATTCAGCAACCGCTCACATTGCGTCCTTCACTTCAAACGATGAGTCAACGAATGACGACCCAACAGTGCATACCTAAAGAGAAAGTGGGAGTTGTGATACGAAAGTGTTGAACAAACAGTTGGTCCTGACTGGATTGTTTAGACAGTCTCAAGCGACGCGGAGCATATATATATATGTAAAACGTGTTGGTTTCTGAACTCTCATATTTCTAGAATCGCTCTTCGGTGCTCGATCTCCGCTCGTTATCGCAGCTCCGTGCGCCAGCGTACTTCAGGTGGCTATTTATATTTATATACTTAATCTCGTTTCCGTATCGCATGTATGTGTGATAGCTATGTTTATGCTATATGCAAATATTGCGGATTATTGTCAATATACAAATACGTCACAAAATGAAACCAGTCAACCTGAGCTACTGAAGCCTAGAGACGCTTGCATATTTCTCAGAACTCATTGGGTAGATGAAAACAACAGAAAAACGGTATTGTATCGTATCTATTGCAGGGAGGCGCTTTCTCAACGCGGCGGCAGTGGACACTGTCGACTGTTCACCTAAAAACATTATGGTCTCGTGAAATAAAACTATCGCATACGTTGAATGGAATGGGATAGGGCGGCGGCGGCAGGAGGGATTCCTAGCAACACTAATCGGGTGAGGCCGAAGAAAAAGAGAGCGGAGACCACCCCCCGACTATCAAACGACAGGATACGCTTGCCGTTCGTATTTGCGTAGTGTACGTGTCTTTTTTCGACCCCCTCCGCAGAGTCAATGGTTCATCCGGAATAGTTATATCTGAATATGACAACACAATCGTAAGGCATACAGTAGTGCTTGGAAGGAGATTACTCTTACCTCTTGAATCGGGGAACCTTTACATTTTGTCTTATATGACTGCACCAGCCAATAGCAAAATAGCGTGTGCTTACATACAACCGGTCCGCACTGTTCAAGGTTCAAATGACGCGTACACTGGCGCTAGCACTAGCACCTAGCACTAGCACCGCAATCAGTCCATCACTCACCATTCTCTCTCTCCCTCTCTCCCCCTCTCTCTCTCTCTCTCTCTCTCTCTCTCTCTCTCTCAACTCCTCCCTCTCCGGTTTTTCTGCCATTTCCGCGCACGCTCGAAATGAGGGAGAGAGAGAGGGGAGAGAGGTAATGCAATGATCTTGTTTTGCGAGCTTCACTCCATTATACGAATTTCGACGAATCCGAATTGGACTTTGCTTAAAGAGAGAGAGAGAGAGAGAGAGAGAGAGAGGGAGAGAGAGAGAGAGAGAAAGAAAGAGAGGGGAAGAGGGGAAGAGATGAAGTCTGTGTGTCCAAGTGTCCATCATCTGATTCCGGGCGACCCATCTACTGCCCTCACGTTCCCTATGATTGCCGTTCCCTGAGGAGAGGGGGTTGGCGGTCTCTCTCTCTCTCTCTCCCTCCCTCCCTCTCTCTCTCTCTCCCTCCCTCTCTCTCTCCTCTTTCTCTCGCTCTCTCTCCTCTTTCTCTCTCTCTCTCTCTCTCTCTCTCTGTCTGTCTCTCTGTGTCTCTGTCTCTCTCTGTCTCTCTCTCCTCCTCTCTACCGCCGCTCCCCAAAAGGGAAACATATGCGACACATCTATCTCTCTTGTCTACTCATAGCAGGCTACTACCAGACTACCCGAGCAGAGGCTATTGTTCTCATATTATTTTAATAATTGTCGCTCGCTTGCTGGCTCCGCGTATATAGTCGTGCGTTTGTTGTGTATATCTCTTTCGCTCATACAAAACAGAGCACAGCTTGAATCCTGCTATGACATAGAGAGAGAGAGAGAGAGAGAGAGAGAGAGAGAGAGCAATCGTATCCCGGCTGTGACCAGCGCGTTATTATGTGCTCCGAATGTGACAGGCGCTGTCCGCACGTCTCTCGAGTAATGCCCTTTTTGAGACAATGGAGAATCTCTCTCTCTCTCTCTCTCTCTCTCTCTCTCTCTCTCCCCCTCAGTCTCATCTTCCAATTCTAGAAGCAAGAAGTCTCTCTGACCGCTCCTCCTCCTTCTCTGGAGCAACATTGCTCATAGTCGGTGCCGTCAGCGCCGCAACCTAATAGATTCGCCTTCCAGTCACTGACCCAAGGGAGCCGCAATCTCTGTGTGCCACACGCTTCCTCTCTCTCTCTCTCTCTCTCTCTCTCTCTCTCTCTCTCTCTCTGTCTCTGTCTCACCCCCCCCCCCTTCTTTTTTGCCGCCACTCACTTTCCTGATAACCCTGGGAACTTTCGGCGCCCTGGGCATTTTGTTGTTTTGTTTTGTCGTAAGTGCCCCCAGCACCTGTCAGTTTTGCGCCTGCGCGTGACAAGTGTACACTCTGCCAGCCCCCGCCCACGTCGCTCCGCCCCCTCGTTTCACGCCTCGATTCGCAGGGCACCATATTGTTTTACACTGTGGTCATCGGCCGCGAAGACACTATCGCTAGAGTGTCGTGTTTCATTTCCGCAGGTGTGCGATTTGTGATCAGGTTGATGTGCGTAATGCGTGCGGCTTTCGCATTACGTTTTACATGTTCCCTCTAATATCTCTTCAAAACGCTGCCGGAACACGACCGAACAGCGTGTTCCCGCGTGGACCGAAGAGACCGACCACACCTTCACTACTATCACTCTCAGGACCACGCTCGCAGAGCGATGATAGACGCAGTGGCAACCATCGCCACCGATCAGCTACTCAACGGGGTGGCGAGCCGACTCATCTTCGGTGAGTTGTGCTTGTTTGTTTGTTTGTTTATTACTTTATTACTGTGATGATCAACAATGTGACAAATATGGTGGTAAGTTATTGTACTGCAAGAGTGCCTCCTGAAAGATGTGTGACTCACCCCATTGTAGCCCCTTTTTTATTGGCAGCTGAACTTTTAAGGATGGCTTGTTATGCATAGAAAGACACAACAAACCCATCAGAGCCGCTCTCATTTTGCATTATTTATGGTAGCCCTGCGTGTTTCTCTCTCTCTCTCTCTCTCTCTCCCCTCTTTTGTCTCCTTGGGGATGGAAACATCATAATAAGCCGATTCGACGAAGCTAATTCGAACATACGCTACGCTCATTACCGCATGTTTTCGATAAGGGTTGTGGCGATGTATTCATACATGTTTCGAAGCCAATTGGTAACATCGCCCATTCAAACGGCCTGATTAGGGGACATTGGAGAGCCGTCTCTCTCTCTCTCTTTCACGACAAAGGACAACTAACTTTGACGACGTCTCTCTCTCCCTCTCTCTCTCTCTCTCTCTCTCTCTCTCTCTCGGGTGTTTCGGAACAAAGCGGATTGGATTAGTGGGAGCAGAAAGAGAGAGGGAGAGAGAGAGGAAAGGGAGAGAGGAACACCGGTGGTGGTCAAAGAAAACAAGTGGTAGGGAAGAAGGAGTAACTGACACTGACGAGGCTCGAGGTGGGTACATGAGTGCATATAAGTGCACATGTCATTATAGTGTAGGCATGTGTTTCCTGAAATAAAGCTCTATTCTCGTCCCCGAGAAAATTTGTTGCTTATTCTTGCCGCAAAATTTTGAACAATAACTATCCGACTACCCGACAACACTCAAAGTGTTGACCTGCTCCCATTTTTCTTGTTCTTCCGTTCGCGTGTCTAGGCCTACTTTCGCATCACTCGGCAACGAGGAAAAAGTGACGCTCTCTAAACAATTTATATGATTTTGAATCCTCGCGCCGATTCCGTATAGATGTATAAATCATCCCTCCTTTCAACATACGTGGCATTCCAGCAATCGGCGATTGATGATTGTTTGTTTGAGGAGGCAGGGAATCTGAGCGAGAGGGGGAGGGGGTGAATGACATGCCCGTATTTGGCATGCGTATCCCTTGATGAATGTGGGGCGGTTCGATTTACCTGCGCGTAATAGGCTATAGCCCTATAGCCATCGTAGTAGTATGTAAAGCCTGCAATCTATCACAAGAGACAGCGACCCCGTTTGTTTTACCATACCCTGGGGAAAAGTGTGATGAGCTCTCATGATTCCATAATTGACACGCCTATGAGTCTGAATGACTATAATTGTGTCTCGTTTTTCGCGCGCGCCTACAATAGTGCTTCAAGCCTTGAGGACGCAAACCAACTGGAGACGAGCGCTGTTCCAAAGTGTCCGATGTAATGAGTGGAGTATTATGAATGCGGGCTTTGCATAATTCCGAGAGCATCTCTCTGAGTCCGGTAATCCGCGTGCATAATCGGTGGAGAGAAAGAGAGAGAGAGAGAGAGAGAAAGAGAAAGAGAGAGAGAGAGAGAGGGAGAGGGAGAAGGAGAGGGAGAGGGAGAGTGAGAGAGAGAGAGAAAGAGAGAGAGAGAGAGAGAGAGAGAGGAGGGGAAGAAGTGAGTGGAAACACGGTGGGATTAGTGTCGAACGGACATTGCAGATTCCTAGGGTATGCATCATGTGAGAAAGGGGATCAGAAGACTACGAAGTGTTTGAAACAAAAACGTGTGGCGATTAGATATGCAGATAAGCCTCTTCGTCCATCTCATAGTCATTTGCAGCCGAGCGTGAAAGGGGTTTCACATATTTCTATATCAACTATTCACAGAAAGTCAGAAAGGACATACCGAAGGAACTAGAAATGAAAGTAGAGAATAATATAAGGTATCAAACACCTAAACATGTAAAATGAATATTATCTTGTTAACCCATCTGTGGCTCCTAATCAATACAATATCATCAATATCATAATAATAATTAGTAATAATATTTATTTTAAAATATTCCAGAAGGCTCGGCATGCGACACGTATCCCTGCTGGAACGAGGGCGAGTGCATACAGTCGAATGTGTCCAAGAGGGCATACTCGTGCCGGTGCGACGGCCGCTTCGTCGGCAACCACTGCCAGTTCCGGGTGAGTGTTTATGGTTTATCTGTTAATGCCATTCTCATCTTTTGACGGTCCGTGGACACCACTTCCGGTTCAGAGTGAGCATTTCCTAAAAGATCTGACGATTGTTGGAAAGCGCTTGTTGGACACCGGCTGTGTTTATGTCTTCTTTGTCTTTTGACGGTGGACTACCAGTTCAAAGTAGGCATAGGTCGTTGAACACTGCCAGTTCAGGGTGGGTGTGTTTATAACTATCTCATCCTCGGCTTGTAACAACACATTCAGTTTTGAGATTGGTTTTGCGCACATGAAACTGACGGTGAAAGCACTGCCAGCTAATTCAGAGTGGATGTATCAAAATGCCAGATCATTGAAACCATTGCCAATTCAGGGTGAGCTTGTTTGGTCAGTTTGGTGTTTGCTTCAACCCTCTGATGATTGAAGATTTGACTGTTGTTGAATGTAGACATCACTCCCGCTTTAGCGTGAGCGCTCTACCCTTCACCCATATGTAGTTTTTTTGTGAACACAAATCTGACGGTCGTTGAAAGGCACTTTCGACCGAGAGTGGATGTGTGTTTGTTTTGCCATTTTACGTTTGTAATTGCCCGTAACCCAATTTCCCCTCACTTAATTTCCGTGTTGTTGCAGGTTACTAATCTGTGCGCTTCGGGCAAGTGTCAACCCGGCAGCAACTGCACCGTCAGCGGACTACAGATAGCCTGCCCCACTGACTATGTGGCTGGTGAGTGAAAAAGCGATCTATTCGAAACTTCCTCATCTCTTTCTCATCAATCGCAACATGCCTTCATCCTTTATTTACACGCCACAGTGACTTTGCACGCTACAAACTCTCATTAGTGATTTGAATTGCCTCTGAACACTCCCGGGGGAAGAAGGGAGAGGTTGTAGTCGGTGGGAGCGCGCCGGTATAGCTCCCGGCGAAAGACACAACGCACGTAAATGGATTGCTCGGTGGGAGGGAGAGAGAGAGAGAGTGCGCGGTTTGTTCAAATTGGGGAAATGCCTACCGCAGCTCAATTCCTATAAGAGACATATCCGAGCGACGCGCGCGTCATCTGATTCGTTGACCTCCGCGTCATCCCACCGTAGCCCCATGCATCTGCGAGGTATGCGTTTCACTCGCAATGAGTGTTGTTTAGATCACAGAAACCGATGGTGACCAAACTGATATCGGAGATACCTTATGGGCTCACTAGTTGATAACCGTTTGCGTAGTCCACACACTCCAAAGTGCATATATGTTATCCGGCGCTGTTTCCCGCCGCCGCTCGTCCATCTCTCATGCCGCCTCCTCTAACCCCCCGAGGCCAGGGCGCGCCGAAAAGCGCTGTTTGCCAGAGAGTAGCTCGCTGCCATGTAGTGATCCCCCGAACATTCACTCCATTGCCCCACCATGTTCATGGCGACCTCGCTAGACTTTCTCTCGTCGTGTGCGAATACGGCGTGTCTCAATGGCGGCGAGTGCGCGGAGACGGGCGCCGGACATCGCTGTTATTGCCGACCGCCCTGGACCGGACCGTATTGTCAGTGTGAGTGTGGCTTTTTACACTTGTGATATTAAACAGGTGCTTTGTGATACGATTGATACAAAACTGAGTTATTGCTAATGTGTTGCGCTTTTTACACGAGTGATTTTGTGCGAGTGTCATTTGATAGGTTGACGTTTGATCCGGAACTGATGAAAGAGTTGTTGCTAGTTTGTGTGCTGTGCTTTTCACACTTTTTAGTTGTATTGTCTTTTATGAACGTTTCCAATGCAAACAACTTGCAGATTTCTTCCACATGACCGACTGTGTTTACTTCATCAAAAACAAGGTATTATTGCATTGCACAATTCGTTTCAGTCAACTCCGACGACGTGTCGCACGGCTGGAACGTGATCGAAGCGGGGCTCCTCCTTCTCCTCTTCATTCTCGTCGTCACGTCATTCATCGTCGTGTGCTGCTCCGGCAACGGCTTCTACATGAGCGTGCCCACCAAGCGATACAGCCGGTGAGAGAGAGAGAGGGAGAGAGAGAGAGATAGAGAGAAACATAGAGAGAGAGAGAGAGACATAGAGAGAGAGATTCCTCCATTTGTCGACCCGCTGGGTCATGCATATGCGATGCGCGGTTTTGATGCCAATTGTCCTTTGCAGATGGGAGGAGGGCGATATTTCCGACGACGAGGACCGCGAAATAGCGCTGAACGAGATGAAAAAGTGAGATAACGCTGTTTGTGTGTGTGTTTTTCGCATGCCTCGCTGTTCCGGCGGCTCATAAATTGTGAGACAATGGTGTTGCAGAGGCGGCGGAAGCGGCGGCGGCGGCAGTCTCAGAGTATCTCATACCACGGAAACGATGATGGAACCGGAACAAGCATCGACTAGCGGCAGCAGCCACTACGGAGTGGTCGACTTGTAGCATCAAACACCTCTTCTCCAATCAACCGCACACTGGGTATCTCGCTCTCCAATTTCGCAGCAGTTAGGATATTATATATATAAATATTTTATTTAATATACATCTTTTCCAAAACAAACAATAAAAACACACGCGTGGAGAACAATTCGGGTCTATATGTCGATCGGCGACTATCGATTGAGGACGGCGTCGATTCTCGCGGCGAGATCGCCATACGAGCCGACGCCCGGAGTCTGCCACGTGATCACGTTCTGCGAAAAAAAACTTTGTACAGGCCAAGTAATAGTTAGCTCCACCACTCCGCGCGTACACCATGCATTTGAAAATTCCCGCGCGCGCGCAATTTCGAATTTCAAATCAAATCGCGTGCTCTCAATGTCTATCAATTTAGCCGCCTCGCACTTTTTTCACTATGGCGCTCTCTAAAAAAAAGCGGCAACTGATTCGCCCACCCATTTCAGGAAAACATTGTCAAAGTGACGGTCACTTTAGATGGTCAAGTGGCGCTCAGATCACGGTCATCTTACCGTCGACCCTGATTTGCACCCACTGTACGCGTGTTCACTCACGTTTGTGGTGGTGATCGGCTGGAAGGCCTGCGGCGTTTGTCCGATCGGTCCCATCGCGACGACCACAATGTCGCCCTGCTTGTGCAGCTTCTGCGCCGGCGCCACAGCGGCTGCGATGTCCGCGGCGTCACTGAATCGAATACACATTGAGAGCTGTTGTCGGAAAAAAAACGTTGTGGTGTAGTGCAAACTTCCTTCGACTCTTTTCCGCAGAGCAATCTCTTAGAATCGGGTGATACCTTCACATTTTCATTGAGCTATGTCTGAAACTGTGCTATTTTTCCCGCCGAATCGTGTAATAGGTAGTAAGCAGAGGGAAATAGGGGCGTTTGTCCGACAGGGGATTCGTCCGAGAACGAGGAAGCTACCTTTAGATGTTAAATCTTCGAATCGAGAACTCACGCAGACGCGGTGAAGAGCACGACGCGCTGGTTCTTGATCGGCATGAACGAGAGCGCTTGGCGGAGCGCGCTGAAGAAGTGAAGTTCGACTATCACACGCGAACGAGTACCTGGCAATGTTTCCGGGCTTCTTGCTTTGGACGGCGGCGCCGAGCAGCTCCTGCACCTCCGCGTCGTCGTTGACGGTGTCGTAGTCCAGGCGGCCGAACGCCTCTCTGTTGCCGCCGTACACGAGCACCGCCACGCGATCGAAGTCGGTCCATCTTTCCAATGGTCAGATTTAGTTGCGCAGTAGTTGTGTTTTGTATATTTCTTGTTGTTTTATTGTCTTTATCAAACCACAAATTGCCGTAATTCTGTATTGCGTTTGTGTATGTTGAGTTTTGTTTATAATAACGCGGTAGCAAACTTCTTTTTCTTCAAAAGATTCGCAAACAGGTCTCGAACTTACTGGCTGAGCAGTTTGGCGCCGATGAAGGCGCGCTCATGGAGGAAGGACACGCTGTTCAACGAGGAAGACGCGTCCACGAGCAGCAGAATGTTCTCGTCCTTGGGGAACGGACCGGACGGCGACGGTGCTGCAACGAGCAGTGTCGATCATGTACACTCCAAAGGGTGGCACTTCTGTCACAGACATTCTATATCACTACCACTCTGCTGAGTAAAGCAACTCACTTGTGCCAACAGTCTTCGTAGTGGTGATGGCGACAGTGTGTGTGGTAGGCAAGGCTGTGCTCGTGACGATTGGCGTTGGCGGCTTGGGCGCGGCGCACAGCAGCGCGCTGATCTGATCCGCCACCGACGAGGTGAATCCGGACCTACAACTGGAGTGGGACGTGGTGCAAATAAACTGGCTCACCTAGCATCAATAACATCGCCGGAAATGAAGGTGAGCACGTTCGGATCGGCGCCCTTGCCAGCCACAATGATCATGTGCTGACCAGCGGCAATCTTGGCCGTAGCGACAACATCAGTGGCATCACTAACAAATGTTGAAGGTTTGACTGAGCGCCAGTTTACTTACCTGCTATAGGTAATCAACACAACGACCTCAGCAACATTCGGCCGGGTGTTGGTGAAATGCTTCACGTACGAAACGGCGCTAAATTGAATGTTCGATCAAACGTGTTCTTTCCCACTCACCCTGCCATACCCGGATTGCCACCGTACTGGTTAAACATTGACAGAGCGGTCTGGAGATCAATAGACGATCTGAAAGCGAATGATTATGCAATTAATCGAGCCATCATTTCGTGAATTCACTGATAGTTGAAAGCCTTGGCGAGTTGTACGAATGTCTGCTTGGTGTAGGGAACGATCGCCGCCTCCACCTGAGTCGGTCCAACGTTGAGAGAGCCGGCCATTGTCGCCAATTGAGAGCGGATCTGAAAGGAAGTTTCAATCTATTTCAATTTATCAACACGTACCTGCTGGAACTCAGAATCGCTGACAGCATCGGAAGAATCGATCATGAAGACGACATCGACATTACACTGGTTGACTGGTGAGGAAGTGGTGATAGTGATAGGTGCAGTGGTTGTCACAAGAGTTGGAGCTCAAACATGATGGATGTAATTTTTTTCCAAATAACAAAAAAACAACATACTGGTCGCAGGCACCGTAGTGGTTCCGCTCGGCGACAGAGTTGGGATAGTGACAGGGTGATCCGGGTCTGAAGCAAACGTAATTTCCAAAACGACAAGAATTCAGCAAACTAACTGAGAGTGTTCTCGATCTGAGCGAGCACCCGTGTGTTGATAACGTATGCCGGCCAAGCAATCGCATCACCGAGAGAAGCGAGCTTCCTCACAGAAGGCGTCACAGTATTGTATCCCATTGAGACGACAGTCAACGAACCCTCCGCCTTGATTTGAGTACCAACATCCATAGCATCTTGAACATCAGTATCGTACCTAAAAACCAGATTTCAAAAAGTCTATCAAAACAATGAATTCGCTCACTGGGTGGAGGTAAGAAGGACAACCCTCTGCGTGGTAGTTCCAGTAGTGGGCTTGTATGTGTTGTAAGCACGGATGAGAGCTCTGAAAAATCATGTTCAGTTGCCATTCGATCCGGTATCTTTTCAAATACTTACCCAGTGATGTTGGGTGACTGCTTTGTCTGCTGAATGGTGTCAATCAGAGTGAAGAAATCAGAGACTGAGAGAGCGTCTCCGTACATGTTGGCTTGGAAGATGCTGTTGGACGAGAATCCAGCAATAGCCACACGCTCAAAGTGGTTCCAGTGCTGTGTCAGCGATTTCACCAGCTGCTTTGCACTGGCGAACTGAATTTTTTCATATTAGATGTGTTTGAGTTTGATCTAATTTTATACCTGAACATCGGTCAATGCGTTGGAGGCATCAAGAAGGAACACAATAGAGGCCTTCTCCGGATAGTAACCAGAGGGCGGTGTGACAGGAGACGTGCTGGTTACAGGTGCCGGTGTCGTCACAGGCTTGGGTGCTGAAAAAATATGTTGTGGAACTCTCAAAAACAGCGTAGCTTACTGGTCACAGGCACCGTAGTACTGCTCGGCGACAGAGTTGGGATAGTGACAGGGTGATCCGGGTCTAAAGCAAATGTAATTTCAAAAACGAAAAGAATTTAGCAAACTAACTGAGAGTGTTCTCGATCTGAGCAAGCACTCGTGTGTTGATAACGTATGCCGGCCAAGCAATCGCATCTCCGAGAGAAGCGAGCTTCCTCACAGAAGGCGTCACAGTATTGTATCCCATCGAGACGACAGTCAACGAACCCTCCGCCTTGATTTGAGTACCAACATTCATAGCATCTTGAACATCAGTATCGTACCTAAAAACCAGATTTTAAAAAGTCTATCAAAACAATGAATTCGCTCACTGGGTGGAGGTAAGAAGGACAACCCTCTGCGTGGTAGTTCCAGTAGTGGGCTTGTATGTGTTGTAAGCACGGATGAGAGCTCTAAAAAATCATGTTCAGTTGCCATTCGATCCGGTATCTTTTTGAATACTTACCCAGTGATGTTGGGCGACTGCTTTGTCTGCTGGATGGTGTCAATCAGAGTGAAGAAATCAGAGTCTGAGAGAGCGTCTCCGTACATGTTGGCTTGGAAGATGCTGTTGGACGAGAATCCAGCAATAGCCACACGCTCAAAGTGGTTCCAGTGCTGTGTCAGCGATTTCACCAGCTGCTTTGCACTGGCGAACTGATTTTTTTCATATTAGATGTGTTTGAGTTTGATCTAATTTTATACCTGAACATCGGTCAATGCGTTAGAGGCATCAAGAAGGAACACAATAGAGGCCTTCTCCGGATAGTAACCAGAGGGAGGTGTGACAGGAGACGTGCTGGTTACAGGTGCCGGTGTCGTCACAGGCTTGGGTGCTGAAAAAATATGTTGTGGAACTCTCAAAAACAGCGTAGCTTACTGGTCACAGGCACCGTAGTACTGCTCGGCGACAGAGTTGGGATAGTGACAGGGTGATCCGGGTCTAAAGCAAATGTAATTTCAAAAACGAAAAGAATTTAGCAAACTAACTGAGAGTGTTCTCGATCTGAGCAAGCACTCGTGTGTTGATAACGTATGCCGGCCAAGCAATCGCATCTCCGAGAGAAGCGAGCTTCCTCACAGAAGGCGTCACAGTATTGTATCCCATCGAGACGACAGTCAACGAACCCTCCGCCTTGATTTGAGTACCAACATTCATAGCATCTTGAACATCAGTATCGTACCTAAAAACCAGATTTTAAAAAGTCTATCAAAACAATGAATTCGCTCACTGGGTGGAGGTAAGAAGGACAACCCTCTGCGTGGTAGTTCCAGTAGTGGGCTTGTATGTGTTGTAAGCACGGATGAGAGCTCTAAAAAATAATGTTCAGTTGCCATTCGATCCGGTATCTTTTTGAATACTTACCCAGTGATGTTGGGCAACTGCTTTGTCTGCTGGATGGTGTCAATCAGAGTGAAAAAATCAGAGACTGAGAGAGCGTCTCCGTACATGTTGGCTTGGAAGATGCTGTTGGACGAGAATCCAGCAATAGCCACACGCTCAAAGTGGTTCCAGTGCTGTATCAGCGATTTCACCAGCTGCTTTGCACTGGCGAACTGATTTTTTTCACATTAGATGTGTTTGAGTTTGATCTAATTTTATACCTGAACATCGGTCAATGCGTTGGAGGCATCAAGAAGGAACACAATAGAGGCCTTCTCCGGATAGTAACCAGAGGGCGGTGTGACAGGAGACGTGCTGGTTACAGGTGCCGGTGTCGTCACAGGCTTGGGTGCTGAAAAAATATGTTGTGGAACTCTCAAAAACAGCGTAGCTTACTGGTCACAGGCACCGTAGTACTGCTCGGCGACAGAGTTGGGATAGTGACAGGGTGATCCGGGTCTAAAGCAAATGTAATTTCAAAAACGAAAAGAATTTAGCAAACTAACTGAGAGTGTTCTCGATCTGAGCAAGCACTCGTGTGTTGATAACGTATGCCGGCCAAGCAATCGCATCTCCGAGAGAAGCGAGCTTCCTCACAGAAGGCGTCACAGTATTGTATCCCATCGAGACGACAGTCAACGAACCCTCCGCCTTGATTTGAGTACCAACATCCATAGCATCTTGAACATCAGTATCGTACCTAAAAACCAGATTTTAAAAAGTCTATCAAAACAATGAATTCGCTCACTGGGTGGAGGTAAGAAGGACAACCCTCTGCGTGGTAGTTCCAGTAGTGGGCTTGTATGTGTTGTAAGCACGGATGAGAGCTCTAAAAAATCATGTTCAGTTGCCATTCGATCCGGTATCTTTTTGAATACTTACCCAGTGATGTTGGGCAACTGCTTTGTCTGCTGGATGGTGTCAATCAGAGTGAAAAAATCAGAGACTGAGAGAGCGTCTCCGTACATGTTGGCTTGGAAGATGCTGTTGGACGAGAATCCAGCAATAGCCACACGCTCAAAGTGGTTCCAGTACTGTGTCAGCGATTTCACCAGCTGCTTTGCACTGGCGAACTGATTTTTTTCATATTAGATGTGTTTTAGTTTGATCTAATTTTATACCTGAACATCGGTCAATGCGTTAGAGGCATCAAGAAGGAACACAATAGAGGCCTTCTCCGGATAGTAACCAGAGGGCGGTGTGACAGGAGACGTGCTGGTTACAGGTGCCGGTGTCGTCACAGGCTTGGGTGCTGAAAAAATATGTTGTGGAACTCTCAAAAACAGCATAGCTTACTGGTCACAGGCACCGTAGTGGTTCCGCTCGGCGACAGAGTTGGGATAGTGACAGGATGATCCGGGTCTGGAACATAATCAAATACATAACGTTAAAATATTAAACTAACTGATAGAGTTCTCGATAAGAGCAAGCACTCGGTTGTCAACAATGAACTGCGGCCACGCGATCGCTCCTCCAGGAGACGCCAACTGACGGGTGTACGGAGTGACCTAAACAACTGTGATTTTTGCAATAATGTTATTTTTTTAAGGATTTGCAAAACAAGCATGTACCTTATTGTAGCCCATGGCGACAACCGTGAGGCTTCCCTCATCCTTGAGCAGCGTACCATACGGGAGAGCGTCCTGCATATCCACATCGAACTGGGTGGCGGTGAAGAGGATGACCTTCTGCACTCCTGTTCCAGCAAGCGGAGCAAACACGTGCTCGGTATGACGAAGAGCACTCAACCATGTATATAGTATAATGCACAGAAAACGCTATGAACTCACTAGGTAACTGAACCGACTGCCTTGGGGTTGAGGGTGATGGTGTCAATAATCTGCGCGAGCTCGGCAGCGTTCTGCAGATCTCCGTACTCGACGAGGATAGAGTACGTGTGCTCATCCGCAAACGTCACCAGCGCCACTCTCTCAAGGTGTGTCCACTTGCGTACCATTGCTTTCAGCATCAACTTTGTCTGGGTGAGCTGAAAATGATAATGCTACTTAGTTTCTTTAGCAAAGATCGACCTTGTCTGCATCGAGCTCGCTGCTGGCGTCGACGAGGATGACGATCGATCCTTGCTCAGGATAGCAGTCCGGACATGGTCCGATATGACCGGTCGTCGGCACAGTAGACGGCGTGACAGGAACTGGAGTTGTACCGGGGGTAGTAGTGACGGTGGTCTTAGACGTTGTGGTCGATTGCGGTAGAGTACTGCTAGGGATGGGCGGCTCTGCGCCTCCGATGACAGCGGTGATCTCGAATTAAGATTGTTTTTAATTTAACAACTGTTTTAGTACAAACCTCCTTTGCAAGATCAACACCATATGTCATTCCGGAGATGATGGGAGCAGTGAGAGCCTTGAGTGCGTTCACATCAGCTTCTCCCATCGCAACGACGATTAGATCAAGCTGCTGAGTGTACGGCAGAGCAGCCTGAAAAGCTTGAATTAAGGTATGTTTGAAACGTCTCACAAACCTTGATGTCGCTGATGTCGCTGGAATACGTAAACAAAACGGTGATCATGTTGTGTCCTTGACGTCTCTTTTTAGCCGAGTACGAAACCACGGTCTTGAGTCCGCTTAAACCGATCAGATAGTGAAAACGGTGGGGTGATACAATACCTCGCTATTCCGGGTGGTCCAGCGTAGAAGTCGACCTCGTGCTCGTTCACATCATTCGCGAACGCGTTGGCGGAAGAGTAGGTGAACCAGTCTCCGATAGGAAACGCGATCATGTCGTTGTAGAGTAGTACTCCCGCTTCCACTTCGGCAGTGTTGATAGACCACGTGGGAACAAGAGTCTTCGAAAGGAAATGCATCATCTGAAAAAAACGTGTTTTCCAGAGACTTCTTGTGAAACTTACCGAAGTGAACTCCGTAACTCCGCCAACAAGATAGGAGTTGTCCACGGCAAAAACAACGTCGGGATTACTCTTCATGTCAGGAATCTCTGTGGTAGTGGATGCAGGAGTGGTGAGTCTGAAAACATCAGTGCTATGCGATGATTTGCCGAATCTTACACAGTGGTCGTTGTGGGTGCCGTTGTTGGAGGTAGGGTCGGAATCTGGTTGACTGAACGAAACCGTTTCACAAATGATATGCATAAAAAACTGTGACTGTTGGTAAATCTCCAAGGTTTAAAAACTTTTTTCCCCATATTTCAACTCAAAACAGATTAGGAATTTCCAAAATGCACATGTGAATAAGTGGAAGTGACTGGAGCTGACTACGTGACTATTTTGTTAACGCGAGGCATACGGAAAACATCGTGTGAAGTGATCAACTGATCAAAGAAAAAAAAAGTCGTGCAGCCAGTACCATTCACTACAAATGTTTGAAAAAATTGACCCCAAGCCAAGGTATGACGATCTTTTGAGTTATGATAGTCTCATGTATTTTTTTCCGTTTTATCGGTTTGTACTGTATATTATACGAACATAATAACCTACCTAGAGTCAAGTCGATCTGCGCAACAACTCCAGTTGAATCGTCAAAGTCGCTCCACTTCACAACGAAACCGGCAGTAGCCAGCTTGTCATACTGACAGAAGTCGTCAGTGGGCAGATCGACCTGAAGAAAATGAAACCTCGCGTTGTATTGTTATAACTCACGATGGAGAGAGAACCGCTGGCCTTGATGACGTTGGCATAAGGAACGGCGGAGGTGATGTCGTTGGGATCGCACGTGGAAGAGAAGAGAACGACGCGCTGCTGACTGCCGAGCAGGCCAGTGGAAAAGTGGGTGGTCGCCGCTCGCAGAGTGCTGCAACACTTACTACCGCGAAAAGATGATTGAGATACCTCGTTAGCGAAGAGATAGCCTTGGCCTGACGCTGTGCGACGTTCAACACTTGTGCGAGTTCGACAGCGGACTGCAGGTCTCCGTAGTTGGCGAGCACTTGGAAGTGCTTCGCATCGGAGAAAGCTGCGACGGCGACGCGTTCAAAGTGATTCCAGTTGCTGGTGAGGTTGGCAGCGAGCTTGAGCTGGACAGCGAACTGATCTGGCTGCAGGCCACTGCTTGCGTCCACGAGCACGAGGATGTTCTCCGAAGGAGGATAGAAATGAGTGGGGTCTGCAAAGTATATGAATTTTCAAAAACGACAATGCTTGCTTACTCGGCGTAGGAGTGGAAGGTACTGTGGTGGTAATTGGTGACTGAGTGGACGGTGACGGAGTAGACGGTCTAAAAATCTGTTAACACATCCACGTTCCTCACGTACATACCCCGAAGTGGTGACATGATGAATCGGCGCGTTGAGCGTCTCATCGATGGCGCTCGCGATGCCTGCCGAATGTGTGTAGTCGGGCCAGACAACCACGAAACCGGGAGTGGCCAGCTTGGTGAGATCGCCAGCGGTCGGGAAGCCCATTGCTACCTGGAATATGAATTGTACCAATCAAAACTAGTTGATACATACCACAGACACGGATCCCTTGGCTCTCAGCTGCTGTGCGGCAGAATAGGCGTCTTCGACATCAACAGCGTAATGAGTGGAAGAGAAGAGCAGCACGCGCTGTACTCCACCGTACGACTGTGTAATCGGGAAATGGGTGAGAGACGCATTGAGGGCACTACAAAACCGGATGAAGATAATATTTCCCATGTTCGTACCTAGCAAGGCTTGGGTTGGCATTGCTCTGCGGAGTGGCGCCGACAACAGCCGAAAAGTCGGTGTAAGTGAGTAGATCTCCGTAGTTAACAATTGGGTTGAAATGGCTGGAAGACGTTCATAGCAACGGCTGATTAAGCACTGTAATCACGTTACTCACGCTTTATCGGAAAATGCGGCAACAGCGATTCTCTCAAAGTGCGTCCAGTTGGAAGCCATAGAGTTGATCAGAGACAGTTGCGCGGAGAACTAAGTACAAATACACAAAGATAAGTGTTTTAAGTGACTCACGTCATCGGCGGACAGTCCGTTGGAAGCATCAATGAGTATAAGAACGTTGGAAGAGGTTGGGTAACAGTCCGGGCAGGGAACGAACGGTCCTATGAAACAGTTTTAAAAATATACGTACGAAATTAGCAAACCGGAAGTCGTGGGCGTAGGTACAGTAGGAGTAGTGGTTGCGTGCGAGGTAGTGATGGTCGCGGGAGAGGGAGTGGTCGGTCTGGAAATATCGTACATTTGTACCATTCAGATGCATACCCTGAAGTGGTGACATGATGAATCGGCGCGTTGAGCGTCTCATCGATGGCGCTCGCGATGCCTGCCGATTGAGTGTAGTCGGGCCAGACAACCACGAAACCAGGAGTGGCCAGCTTGGTGAGATCGCCAGCGGTCGGGAAGCCCATTGCTACCTGAAATATGATTTGTACCAAACAACAAAAATTGATACATACCACAGACACGGATCCCTTGGCTCTCAACTGCTGTGCGGCAGAAAAGGCGTCTTCGACCTCAACAGCGTAATGAGTGGAAGAGAAGAGCAGCACGCGCTGTGCTCCGCCGTACGACTGTGTGATCGGGAAGTGGGTGAGAGACGCATTGAGGGCACTACAAAAATTGAATGAAGATAGTATTTCCGATGTTTGTACCTGGCAAGGCTCGGGTTGGCATTGATCTGCGGAGTAGAGCTGACAACAGCCGAGAAGTCGGTGTACGTGAGAAGATCTCCGTAATTGACCAAAGTGTTAAAGTGACTGAAAAAATGGAAGAAAAAAAAACTATACGTATCAGTGCATGCTATAAAGTGACTCACGCTTTATCGGAAAAGGCGGCAACAGCGATTCTCTCAAAGTGCGTCCAGTTGGAAGCCATAGAGTTGATCAGAGACAGTTGCGCGGAGAACTATGTATAAATACACAAAGATGAGAGTTTTAAGTTACTCACGTCATCGGCGGACAGTCCGTTGGAAGCATCAATGAGTATAAGAACGTTGGAAGAGGTTGGGTAACAGTCCGGGCAGGGAACGAACGGGCCTATGAAACAGTTTTAAAACTTTACGTACGAAATTGGCAAACCGGAAGTCGTGGGCGTAGGTACAGTAGGAGTAGTGGTTGCGTGCGTGGTAGTGATGGTCGCGGGAGAAGGAGTGGTCGGTCTGGAAATATCGTACATTTGATCATTCAGTAGATGCATACCCCGAAGTGGTGACATGATGAATCGGCGCGTTAAGCGTCTCATCGATGGCGCTCGCGATGCCTGCCGAATGAGTGTAGTCGGGCCAGACAACCACGAAACCGGGAGTGGCCAGCTTGGTGAGATCGCCAGCGGTCGGGAAGCCCATCGCTACCTGAAATATGATTTGTACCGAACAAAACAAGTTTATACATACCACAGACACGGATCCCTTGGCTCTCAACTGCTGTGCGGCAGAAAAGGCGTCTTCGACATCAACGGCATAATGAGTGGAAGAGAAGAGCAGCATGCGCTGTACTCCGCCGTACGACTGTGTGATCGGGAAGTGGGTCAGTGACGCATTGAGGGCACTATAAAAATGGATGGAGATAGTATTTCCCATATTCGTACCTGGCAAGGCTCGGGTTGGCATTGATCTGCGGTGTAGCGCTGACAACAGCCGAGAAGTCGGTGTATGTGAGGAGATCTCCGTAGTTGACAATTGGGTTGAAATGGCTGGAAGGCGTTCATAACAACGGCTCACAACTCTAGCTGATTGAGCACTGCTATTACGTTACTCACGCTTTATCAGAAAAAGCGGCGATAGCAACTCTCTCGAAGTGAGTCCAGTTGGAAGCCAAAGAGTTGATGAGCGACAGTTGAGCAGAGAACTAAAATGCATAGTCACCTCTCAATCATAATAACTAGCTCACATCGTCCGCGGACAGTCCATTGGATGCATCAATCAGCACGAGCACGTTTGCAGAAGCAGGGTAACAATCCGGGCAGGGGACAATCGGACCTGAGAAACGCATTGCAAGATCGTACAACAGTCAAGCATACCGGAAGTCGTGGGCGGCTCGGTGGGCAAAGTCGGAGTGGTGGTCGACACAGGCGAGTGAGTGGTACGATGGAGAGGCGCGTTGAGAGTGTCCTCGATGCGATCGGCAACGCCAGTCGACTTGGTGTAGTCGGGCCAGACAACGGTGAATCCGGGAGTAGCCAACTCCGTGAGAATGCCCGCAGTGGGATAGCCCATCGCGACCTGAACCATCGTCCAAATAGTTCTCATTAGCATTAGTTCGTATGTACATACCACAGAGACTGCTCCGCGAGAGCGCAGCTGCTGTGCGGCAGTGAACGCGTCCTGAACATCTACCGCGTAGCGAGTAGACGAGAATAGCAGCACGCGCTGCGCTCCGCCATACGACTGCGTGATCGGGAAGTGGGTGAGAGACGCGGTGAGGGCACTGCGATGTAGTTGAAAACACCGTATTTCCTTCCCTCTCACCTTGTGATGCTCGGGTTGGCGTTGATCTGTGGTGTCGCCTTGACAACAGCCGAAAAGTCATTGACAGTTAGCAGATCTCCGTAGTTTACGATCACGTTGAAATGGCTGATATGACGTTCATTATCACTGTTCTCATCAGACACGACTCACTCTTGAGAAGAGAACGCGGCGATAGCGACTCTCTCAAAGTGCGTCCAGTTGGAGCCCAGCGATGTGATGAGCGACAGTTGCGCGGTGAACTGAAGACGTTCACTCATAAACAATTGCTATGATTGACTCACGTCGTCTGCGGACAGTCCGTTAGAGGCATCAATGAGGATGAGAATGTTTGACGAAGCCGGGTAGCAGTCCGGGCACGGCACGATTGGACCTGAAATTCATGTGAAAGAAGAACTCCGAGGAATGTGCCAGTCGGCGCATAATGCCGCTGGCCAGTGTCATTCTGGCGCATGTCTTCGTGACGAGACCAACAGTCAAGCATACCGGAAGTCGTGGGCGGCTCGGTGGGCAAAGTCGGAGTGGTGGTCGACACAGGCGAGTGAGTGGTACGATGGAGAGGCGCGTTGAGAGTGTCCTCGATGCGATCGGCAACGCCAGTCGACTTGGTGTAGTCGGGCCAGACAACGGTGAATCCGGGAGTAGCCAACTCCGTGAGAATGCCCGCAGTGGGATAGCCCATCGCGACCTGAACCATCGTCCAAATAGTTCTCATTAGCATTAGTTCGTATGTACATACCACAGAGACTGCTCCACGAGAGCGCAGCTGCTGTGCGGCAGTGAACGCGTCCTGAACATCTACCGCGTAGCGAGTAGACGAGAATAGCAGCACGCGCTGCGCTCCGCCATACGACTGCGTGATCGGGAAGTGGGTGAGAGACGCGGTGAGGGCACTGCGATGTAGTTGAAAACACCGTATTTCCTTCCCTCTCACCTTGTGATGCTCGGGTTGGCGTTGATCTGTGGTGTCGCCTTGACAACAGCCGAAAAGTCATTGACAGTTAGCAGATCTCCGTAGTTTACGATCACGTTGAAATGGCTGATATGACGTTCATTATCACTGTTCTCATCAGACACGACTCACTCTTGAGAAGAGAACGCGGCGATAGCGACTCTCTCAAAGTGCGTCCAGTTGGAGCCCAGCGATGTGATGAGCGACAGTTGCGCGGTGAACTGAAGACGTTCACTCATAAACAATTGCTATGATTGACTCACGTCGTCTGCGGACAGTCCGTTAGAGGCATCAATGAGGATGAGAATGTTTGATGAAGCCGGGTAGCAGTCCGGGCACGGCACGATTGGACCTGAAATTCATGTGAAAGAAGAACGCCGAGGAATGTGCCAGTCGGCGCATAATGCCGCTGGCCAGTGTCATTCTGGCGCATGTCTTCGTGGCGAGACCAATCATAATTTGGCTTGCGCTGCTGAAAACCAACCAATAGTCGTAGTCGGGGAAGTGGGCTGCGTGGGAGTAGTGGTTCCGAGAGGCGTGGTTGTACCCTTCGTCGAAGTTGTCACCGGGATTGTGGTCACTGAACAAAATCGCGTTTCCCTTCGTTCTACACTCATACGTACCCTTTGCAGTAGTGCTCGGTGTTGTTCCAGGACCTGGCGTGGGTGTAGAATGGCCTGGTGTGGGTGTGGAGTGACCTGGTGTATGTGTCGTCTGGCCACCGGTCGTCTGGCCACCGGTCGTCTGGCCACCGGTCGTCTGGCCACCGGTCGTCTGGCCACCGGTCGTCTGACCACCGGTCGTCGTTGTCTGTGTGTGCGGCGGCACAACCGTTGTCGACACATGGTTGGTGGGGTTTGATGCTGCAAAGCGTTCGCTCTTTCATAACGTCACTTTTGTTGTGCCCTCACTAAATTTTCCTTTTTTTATCATTGTCTGTGAACCAAGTTTTGTTTTCAGGCGTTTTTTTCCCATACATTACCGACTGAAAACGGAGTACAGTGGAAAATGTAATGATGTATGCCTCATTAGTACAACAGTTTTCGCACAGATCCGGACTTGCTAATCGATAGCAGTAGCTTATCAGCGGAGCGCACTATCTGACTCTCCCGTGGCAGTAGCTGATTTATTGCGATCATCACTTATCGCCGAGGGGCGCGGCTCGGGTGACACGTTTTAAATTGATGAAAATTATGTTTGGAGCTGCCTATTGCCTATTGCAAGAAATGCTGTGACATGATGTGACATTTCGGAAATGCACCACAAACAGATCGAATCTCTCGAGAAGCCGCGTCACGAAGCGAATGCGCAATGGGTAAAAGTAGAACAAGGAACAGGAGACATATATGAACTCACAGTGTTTCTCGTTGGCCTTGTGTATGCCGACTCCGAGCATGACGGCTCCGGCTATGAACAGGGCGACTCCGGCGGCGAGCGCCACCCAGGGCACCGCTTTCGGCAACGCCATACCCACTGAAACGAACAACTATCGAAAGAGAGTTGGACTATACGTTGAGATCAAAAGAAAAACACACTAATTGAAAGTGGGAAAGTGTTTGTGACATGCTCTCACTGCAAACAAAAAAGTGAGAACATATGAATGCAGAAACGAACATCATGAACAAACTAGTTAATTTAATGTTAAACATTTTCACTCTGCAAAAAAGGCACATAATGTTGAAATGATTGGAAATATTATTGAACTGAAGTCGCGGAATTCATAACACGTTAACAATGGCAACGTTCAAAATTGCTGGGGCAGAAAAGTTACAGTAGCGGTGAGAATCAGTAGTCTCTCAGTGGGCTTTTAGCCGTAAGAGGATTAGACGCGGCGAGCTTCTTTTGGGGGCGACTGCGATAATTCCTCGCTCAGTGATAGCCGAGATGCTTCCACCCAACTCTCCCAAGTGAGATAAGGAATGGCGTGTGAATCAAACCACATGGAAAGCGTTGGGAAGGGTGTCGTATACGTTGCATGCTGAACTGAGATCGGTCAGGGATCAGATTGTACAACAATGTGATAATCAACGGTAACAACACAAGACAAAGAAAACAAAGTGACCATAATACAATACGTAGCGATCAGCCTTTCCCAATAGATTGTCCTTGTAATGAATTGTTGTGGTGAAATGATGATGTCCATGTTTTCTTTTTAATGTGCGCCCGCTGTGCAAGAAGGTCAGTGATAAGAAGTATGAACTATGAACCGTGATATAATCATTTTTCACAACACATTGAAACAATTAGTCCCGTAGCACATTAGGTGAGAGTCTTGTCTATGGCTTGTGTTATCCCTGTCTGATCGGAGAGGTCTTTCCATGCGACAACGTCATGCGTCGAGGCGAGTGCGCTCAGAACAGTCGCATCAGCCGGACCCATCGCCACCTAAAGTACTTGTGAGATAATTCAACATGATGTGTACATACCACAGTGACGCTGCCCAGTCCTTTGAGTTGATTTGCAAACGACTTTGACTTCTCGACATCATCGGCGTTGCTCGAAGATGCAAATAGGATCACTCGCCGCGGACCGAACGATACTGATCGTGGAAAACGGAAGATTGAGTTGGACAAGGCACTGAAAGTTGAGTTGCTGACTAATAGGTTTTGTCAGATACCTATAAATACAAGGTGCCTTCGCGACCTGCTTCACCAGGTCCAGCTTATCACTCAGAATCAGTTCGCTCACTGCGTCACCATACTCTGCGACAATGGCGAAGTTCCTGAGAAGCAATTTATTAGAATCAAGCAACTATCAGTTCACCCCTCATCTGCATAGGCGCCCACAGCCAGCCGCCCTATCAGTTCACCCCTCATCTGCATAGGCGCCCACAGCCAACAGCCAAGTGGTTCCAGTTCTTGACGAGAGATAGCACCAAGGCAATTTCAGCGGTGAACTGAACGACATTGTTTCATATTGTTTTTTACCAGTCGGAGTCGCGCCTACGGCGCTCGTCCTCCTGGTTATAGTGGGCGGGGCTCGAAAATAGTGCAAACCCGGCGCGTCTCACATGCTGGCTACGACCTAGGGTATTTAGAGAGCGCCGCATCAGCGTCACTTACAGACATACGGCCATTGCGTTCTCTATTGTTTCTTATTGTTTTTGTTACTCATGTTTATTGTATCTCTGACAGATTGTGCTCACCTGTGTTCCTGTCAGTCCATTCGACGCGTCGATGAGAATGAGAATGTTCGCAGAAGATGGATTGCAGTCGGAACAGTTCGCGAGAGGGACTGGGTGGATACAATTTTAAGACCTTTAGCCTGCACCTGAGCGATAGTTTTCGATCTACCTCGCTTGCAGTTCGAAATACGGTGCCATAACCGTCTGCCTCTCTAGTTTTGCGCGCTATTACCGCGAGTTGACTCTCGTAAAATTGAGCGTAGGCTACACGTACTGAAAACGGCGAATGCAGGCTGCATGTACACACTTCGAGCGCAACTTGTTCAGCTCCGTGTCCATGTAGCTTACATTTGGTGCCACTCGACCCCTGGCCGCGCATCTCAAGTACACGTATGCTACATACCGGACCGTATGCTACATGTACAGGTGCCGTAAACCCGTGTTAAGTTGCACTTCGGCAGCAGCTATAAGAGAAAGCGCATCAGGCTTAGCCGGTTCATTATGCTGCGTGGGACAACACAAAGAATGTTCACAGCAAGTACACTGCTCAGTTCTCAGGATACCGTATCCGTAGAAGAGCAAACTTTTGTCAAATATGTTTCATATTGCACGTGACTATCTAACAAAATTCTTTCAAAAAATGTGCCGAAAATCGGTGTCTGCGCGGGGGCCGGCCGCACGAGAATGTAGCATACATGTACAGGGTGCGTTTGCTACACCGCCTGGCGATGGAGACGCCGATCCGTGTACGTGTAGAATACGCACCGAGCGCGTGTAGCCTACGCTCTGTTTTACGAGACTCTCCATCTACCTCACTGCGCGCAACTTATTGCGAGATTAGAACTATAGGTATTGTCACAATTCTGCTAAGAGCGTGAAGCATCGGTAGATAAGTATATCCCACAGCTATAGCTCACAAGTGGTTGTGGTTGACGCGGTGGGCGTGGTAACTATCGGTGGCGGCAGCGTGCCGGGAGTACTCGGAGTGCACATCATTGCGTTGATCTTCAAGTGAACATTTAGAGTCATGACAGATTGAATAGAATTGAATGATTACACATCAAGGGGCCACATCTATGCCGCGCCCTTCTCTTGAGGACAACGTCAGGTATCATTAAAACTACATTTCCGTATAAAACTCACTTTGCTCATCAGTTCGTTGCTATAGCTCCCCGATACAACTACGTTACCAGTCAGCGAACTGAAAAGGCATCATAGACAAGGGGACCATTTCCAACTCACAGTAAATACTCCCGCGTCACTCCCGCGCCCATTCCAACCACAATGAGGTTGTCGCCTCTCGCGAGTATCTGTTGCGCAGCGGAGGAGGCGGACAGGACGTCGTCGTAGTTACTGGAAGCAACACAAAGTCGATATCATCCAAGATTCTGTCATGTTTTTTTCGTCTGCGAACAATTGGAATGGCTTTATCGTTTTTACTCTTTATGAGTAGCGTGAAGAAAGCAATACAAGCAATAACAAAACTTGACTACTTGTGTGATAGGGTTCAGGTGTCCGCCACGGCCCGGATAGTTGCACAGCGCGCCCCACAGAGAGAGCGGCGCGCGCACAGGCCGCTTTGCGAGTGAATGGGCGCGTAGCGATTTCAGTGAAGAAATTATCACGCTCTAGCGCTTGCTGGTAATTCGCAGTGGAGCTGGCGCGTCGCGTGCTTGCGGTGCGGTCTGTGCGCGCGCCACTGTCCACTGTGCAACTTACCGAACCGTGTTCGCGTCTCACCTCGCATAGGTGAACAGCACCACATTCATCTGCCGCCCGCCCCTTCGATAACCCAGCACAGTGTCGCTCAGCGTGAACGCGAGAAGATCCGAGATGTCGGGGTCGCCTGCAAGTACATATCACATGACGCATGACCATGTTTTCCACATTGTCTCACCCGCGTACCACGCTCCATAGTACGAGAGCTTTTCCGCGCATGTAGAAGCGTTGAAGTACTGGAATGGTGTTGACTGGTTCTGAGTGTAGAAATGGGCACCGAATACGCTTCCGGCACGAGGAACGTGTTTTACCGAATACGCTTCCGGCACGAGGAACGTGTTTTCCGGTGAGCCGACGGACCACGCAAAGGCTACCTAGAAGTGTGAGGTAAATGGAGAGAGCATTTCAAATACTCCTACTTCAGTTTGCCGAACGTCGATTGGCCACGACGGCACCATAGAGTGGACGACAAAGTCGCGCTGCTGGAAAACTCGATGAAGAAAGACAGTTGATCGCAATTTGAAATTGAGAGAGTTCTCACGTTGTTGAACTCGAACTGGTCTCCGACCGCCGACGATGTGTCGAGCAGGAACAGAATGTCGGGAGAACAGGAAGCATCGCTGAAAACTGGCGTACGTTTCATAGACAGTATGTAATGCAGTTAATAATACTCCTTTTCAATAAGTTGTTCACAGCCGATTAAAAAAAACATTCTTCTAGCGAAATTCCAAGCAAGGCACAACACCAGTGTTTCATTGTGCGGTGAAAAGAGAGAGAGAGAGGGAGAGACATAATGCTACTCACGGCGCAATGGTGGTGGGTGTGAGTGTTGTTGGCTACTGCGTTCTTTTGAGGTTATCAACAAACTAGCGTTGAGAAGTTTGGGTGGTGCCTCATTGCCGATTGCTTGTCATAACTCACGGCGCAACGGTCGTCGGTGTGAGCGTGGGCGGGGTGGTGTCGTTTCCGTACAGCGCGGCCGTGATCCTCGCCGGCAGGTTGTAGTAGCCGCCGTAGTCGGAAGAGTAGAAGTTGAGCGCATCGCCGGACGACAGCTAGAGTACTAGTATAGTATCATAGGTTCATAGGTCATGTCAACCTCAAGAGAACATCATAATCACATAGATAAGCGGTTGCAGACACACCAGGGCATGAGCTGATAACAAAGCAGTTTCCACGAGTCATTACAATTGAGCGTGCAATAGAGATAGAGCAACACAGATAGAGATTGCTTCCAATGGTTAGTACAAACATCTTACAGGGCATAAGAATGATAACAAAAGAGTGTAAGTGTAAGGGCCTCGGCAGACTAATCGCCAACGAATCGCTGTAGTATCGAACTTTCTGAAATCGCCAGCGATTGTGAAATCGCTTCAAAATTGCCACTAATACTAATGGCATACTTATCGACGGGGAATCGCCAAGAAAAGTTGAAATTAGCGATTCCAAAATAGCCACGACTATTACGGTCAAGTTTTGACATATTTCATAGTTGTTTTTCATAAGTTTCTTACATATACTCACTCCTATCAGATATCTGAACATAATTCGCTCTGACCACACCGTCTTCGTGATAGTCTGATAGTTTGAAATTTCAAATATCAAATAATGTGTAAGACAATCACGGGATCTACTGTAAACATGTCATTGTTCCACAAAATGCAAAAAGTTATGAAATCATATACTCAATTACAAGTTGATTTATCATTTTGTGTAGGCGATTCCAAAATCGCCGAGGCTGGCGATTTGGACATCGACGATTTGGCGATTTCAGACAACAAGTGCATTCCATATCTTATTATTTATTTTTCTCAGTTCAAACGAGTTAGTCTATGCATGTTTGTTATGAATTGACTTATAACGAACATTGTTAACACTTGTACGTAGATATTACGTCGGCTGATCATCAAATCGCCGAATCGCCGACCACTCGCTGGCGAATCGCTAACATTAGAAAACGCCAAGCGTGCCGATTCGGCGAATGCGATAAGTCTGCCGAGGCCCAAATAGAGTCATACTTTTGGAACAGACGATACAGACAGAGTTCAGGGCGTACCTACCAGGCCTAGGTTCCACGGCATGAGCGCTCGCTGGTCGGCGCCGATGCCCACCGTGATGACCACCCCTCCCTCGTCCTTGACCTGCTCGGCGAACGGCACCGCCGCCGTGATGTCGTCAATATTTCTAAAAGTTTTTAGTATTGTTAGTTTTTAGTATTGTTAGTTTTTGATATTGTTTGTTTTTTACCGCCGCCGTGATGTCGTCAATATTTCTAAAAGTTTTTAGTATTGTTAGTATACTTAGTGTTGTTAGTTTTTAGTATTGTTAGTTTTTAATATTGTTAGTTTTTTTACCGCCGCCGTGATGTCCTCAATATTTCTAAAAGTTTTTAGTATTGTTAGTATTTAGTATTGTTAGTTTTTAGTATTGTTAGTTTTTGATATTGTTAGTTTTTTACCGCCGCCGTGATGTCGTCAATATTTCTAAAAGTTTTTAGTATTGTTAGTATTTAGTATTGTTAGTTTTTAGTATTGTTAGTTTTTGATATTGTTAGTTTTTTTTTACCGCCGCCGTGATGTCGTCATTATTTCTAAAAGTTTTTAGTATTGTTAGTATACTTAGTGTTGTTAGTTTTTAATATTGTTAGTTTTTAATATTGTTAGTTTTTTTACCGCCGCCGTGATGTCCTCAATATTTCTAAAAGTTTTTAGTATTGTTAGTACTTATATTTAGTCAGAGTCAGAGTCAGAGATTTATCCGGAATCGTTATACGTGAACATGACATTTATTTCTTCTTTCCCCGCGTATATTTAGTAATTATATTTATGTAGTATTGTTAGTTTTTAATATTGTTAGTTTTTTAATGTTGTTAGTTTTTTTTACCGCCGCCGTGATGTCGTCAAAATTTCTAAAAGTTTTTAGTATTGTTTGTATATTTAGTATTGTTAGTTTTAAGTATTGTTAGTTTTTAGGATTGTTAGTATTTACATTAGTAATGTTAGTTTTTTTACCGCCGCTGTGATGTTGGCGAGATATCTGAACGTTGTTCTAAACGTTCTTCTAGTTTTAGTTCTAATTTTTCTAAACGTTTCTGAACGTTGGAAATATCTAAACGTGTTTCGATCACCAACTGAATGGTGTCCACTATTCGGTATACGATTACATGTATATTATCACGATAGGGGTCTCGAAGAGGGATGTGATAAAATGAAAAATATATATATATATATATATATATATATATATATATATATATATATATATATATATATATATATATATATATATATATATATATATATAGTTTTTGAACATGACAAACATCACCAATAGCCAATACGCATCCACGGGACTACCGGAACCCGTGTTATTGAAATTCGTACTACATACTAGACTCACACTATTTCACAATCAGTGCTGTATTCTACCGCAATCTTATCACAATTCACGTAATTGGCATGTGTGCTACTTGATTCAAAATAAATACGACGTCCTCCTAGTCGAGAACAAGATGAGGTTTCTGATTCTGTTTCGAACGTGTATACAGTGTACCCACGCGAGTGCCGTGATTAGAATGACGGTCTTGGGCGCGTGGCGCCCGCTGGAGAGCGCGATCGCCGTCCTGAAACAGGCACATTGGGCTTATCCAACGGACGTCTTCGATCCGCTCCGCGATCTCTCGGGGGAATACGTTTACCTCTACACCACCCACATCATCCCAGCGGTCACGTTCTCGCCGGCGGCCATCGCGTGCTGCAGGCAGGCGAGCGACGCGCACGAGAAGAAGTTGAGCGCCTGAAGCGCATCTTCTGCGCCTCGAACGATAGGAGAAAAGCCATCCATTTCTCGACCTCTTCACGTCTTTTATGGTGACGGTACTGTGTACAGATACAGTTTATATTTGAGAGAGAGAAAAAACAGTTGAAGAAACTGTAAAGTGTTGAGTATGGTATTGGAATCTAGCTGTATATTACATAATTTGATTTAAATATATATATATATATATATATATATATATATATATATATATATATATATATATATATATATATATATATATATATATATATATATATGTGACTATTGTGAAACGTATGTGATATGTGATATGTCTTATTGAATGTTGAACATTTATCATGTTCTCTTTTCCACTTCCGCGTCATCCTCTCCCTCTCTCTCTCCCTCTCTCTCTCTCTCTCTCTCTCTCTCTCTCTCTCTCTCTCTCTCTCTCTCTCCCTCTTTCTCCTTCCTGCACCCGAATTACAGTTTTCAGCGGCACACGTAAGATATGCCAAATCCCAGTTGTTACAACTTGTGTATGTTATACGTTTCGATTTCGAACGAGCATGATAGTCTTCCCGTACCGCGACCATGTCGTTGTTGTACGTGGCGGGAGTAACGAGCACGTCAGCTGATCCGATCGGCCACATGGGGAAGAGTCTGCAAAGAGGACTTTTGTGAGGTAATGTTGTGGTGTATCATCAAAATAGCACCAGAATCATATCTCGAATCGAGTAGCACATGACAATGTACTTTACAGTAGGGTTACGGTAAAGTACAGTAATCCAACGCCTACTGCGACTTTCGACAATACGAATTTCGGTGGGCTGTATACGTTTTATACTTGCCATATCGTGTGTGTTCCGGGGGGGAAAATGTAATTCGACAACCGAGTTTGAAGAAAAAAAGTTGTTCAACATCCAATCCCTACAGCGGATTGAATTCATATGCAAATCTCTAGCTGGAAACGGTAGGAGGTTACATCTGAGAAAAGTGAGACACAACGATTGAGATGCAAATTATTAAACAAATCCAACGTGTGGAAAAAGTTACGGAAGATAGAGAAAGGGAAGAGAAAGAGAGAGAGGAAAGAGAGATAGACAGTCAGAGTGAAAGAGAGAGATAGACAGTCAGAGAGAGAGAGAGAGAGAGAGAGAGAGAGAGAGAGAGAGAGAGAGATAGTCAGAGAGAGAGAGAGAGAGAGAGAGAGAGAGAGAAAGACAGTCAGAGTGAGAGATAGACAGTCAGAGTGAAAGAGAGAGATAGACAGTCAGAGAGAGAGAGAGAGAGAGAGAGAGAGAGAGAGAGAGAGATAGTCAGAGAGAGAGAGAGAGAGAGAGAGAGAGAGAGAGAGATAGACAGTCAGAGTGAGAGATAGACAGTCAGAGTGAAAGAGAGAGATAGACAGTCAGAGAGAGAGAGAGAGAGAGAGAGAGAGAGAGAGACAGAGTGAGAGAGAGACAGTCAGAGTGGGAGTGAGAGAGAGAGACAGTCAGAGTGGGAGTGAGAGAGAGATAGACAGTCAGAGTGAAAGAGAGAGAGAGAGAGAGAGAGAGAGAGAGAGAGAGATAGTCAGAGAGAGAGAGAGAGAGAGAGAGAGAGAGAGATAGACAGTCAGAGTGAGAGATAGACAGTCAGAGTGAAAGAGAGAGATAGACAGTCAGAGAGAGAGAGAGAGAGAGAGAGAGAGAGAGAGAGAGATAGTCAGAGAGAGAGAGAGAGAGAGAGAGAGAGAGAGAGAGAGAGATAGACAGTCAGAGTGAAAGAGAGAGATAGACAGTCAGAGAGAGAGAGAGAGAGAGAGAGAGAGAGAGAGAGAGAGTCAGAGTGAGAGAGAGACAGTCAGAGTGGGAGTGAGAGAGAGAGACAGTCAGAGTGGGAGTGAGAGAGAGAGATAGACAGTCAGAGTGAAAGAGAGAGATAGACAGTCAGAGAGAGAGAGAGAGAGAGAGAGAGAGAGAGAGAGAGAGAGAGAGAGAGAGAGAGCGAGAGAGAGAGAGAGAAAGAGAGAGAGAGAGAGAGAGAGAGAGAGAGAAAGACGAACCTCTGCGATATGAACCCGACAGTCATGTTGAAGTAGGTTTCGTTGATGACCGCACTGGACGTGTCGATAAGCACGATCACATCGCGCGCAGAGGAGGCAGCAGGGGTGGCTGGAAGTGGATTTGAACTCGTAAAGCAATGTCTTCTGTGGCCTGAAGATCGCGCTCAGAGAACGAGTGAGGGGCTGGAAGTGTACATGGAACTCGTCACTCTGCTACACAATAAATAAGTAGTGATTTCATATTCGCTATATTCGCTATATTCACATATACGGCAGATACACATTATCATTGTATATTTTATAATGCACAACAACAACAAAAACGGGATTATTAGATTGCGAAATTTTGGCGGGCAAAATCGTGCAATGAAGCATAGCGTAACATAACCCTGCACCTGTGACCCACCGTGCGTGGCGCTCGTCAGAGCCTCCGCAGTCGTCGCCGCCGACTCTGTCGTCTTCTCCACCGCCGTGGCGTGGTGTGCGCGTTCGGCGCGGCTGTGGCGGGATGAGATGGAGAATCTGTCGACATAATATAATAATACTTATTATATGTATTCTAACCTCGTCAGCCTACCTGTCCTTCCTTAGCCTATGCATCTAGCATCTTATGCACTACTGTATGCTTCACATCATCATGATTGTGTTGTCATATTAAGATATAACGATAAACGATTGATTGATTGATATCTTTTTAGAGTTATCACGACGGGCGTAACTGAACTGAAACACTACTTGTACTTGTACTGACGATCATTGTCGCCAGCACGCGTACGGATTTATTCAAATCAAAATCAAATCAAATCAAATCATTTATCCGGTATCGCATCATATGATAAAGTGTTTAGCTCTCAAGTTGATAGCGCCGGGAGGTAAGCTTCATCCATCTCGTCGGGTTTGCGTTCATCGCAATTCGTCTCCAATCCAATCGTCCTTCGGGGCACTCGGGTCATCATCGGCTACAGTATCCTTGAACTCGTCCGTCCACTCGGTATAGGGAGCTCCGCGCAGCCCCTTCTTCTTCGGATTTATTGAGTCGTTGAAACGTATCGCGAATAATTGTATTGCATATACGTTTGTGGGCTCGACTATGTGTACTGAATATGACGAAATGAGAAAGCGATGAAAAGAGTTCGTAATAGTGGCAGGCAGTGCTGATTGTTGTTAAAACCATAGAGTGCCTTTTTAACAGCATTTGCAACGTACCTTTCTGATTCGCCTTGGATATGCCGACTCCCAGCATCACTCCTCCAGCTATGAGAATGGCTATTCCAATAGAGAGCGCCACCCATGGCACGGCCCGCGCGTTCCAAAGCGGCATCGAAGCGCTTAACGATTTGAAACTCTGAAACATCACAGAATATTGATTTTTTCGATATAAATAGACATTCTAAAACTGTAGAAGTGTCCCATTAAAGGGAGTGTACCCTCTGATTCTGCTCGTTGGGTTGACTATGCCATGATATTAGCCATCTTTTAAATGTTTATTTCAGAAAACATCACAACTTAAAGCAAACTTTATTTTTATTAAATGAGTTTAAACGAAATCATTTTGTAGTGTAGTTAAGAAAAAATGGTACCAGTGTTTGGTACCATTATTGTGCAGTGGTTTGTGTTTGTGAAATTTCATTGTTAAAAACATAATTTAAAATTGTTTTTTGTCTTCACTATGTTCTTCACATTTTGTTTTATTTTATTAGATTTATAAACTATGATTTTATCATCATTATTGTAACAAATAAATTGATTCTAAAAAAATAAAGTTACAGCGTTTACCAGTGCGGACCATTTAATACCTCTAAACGCCGATTTAGTTTTTATTTATAATTTTTCAAAGAAACGATTTTTTGAATAAAATTCTATCACACAAACATAATTCATGATCCTCAAATCTAGTCTGAAGGTGAATTACATTTTAAAACTTTGGTTCTCAGAGTGAAGCCTACCTTTAATGATCAAGCAATCTGTGAGAATATGCGAATGAACTGCATGAATTGGCAAAGAAAATGCGGCCGATATGATTGAAATGTGTCGTATGCGTTAGGACAGGCACTTTCTTGCCACACTCAGTTTCGTTTACACCAACATAAAACGATAACGGGCAGGCGTTTGGAGATAAGCTTTTGAAACGAGCACACAACACACTACACACACTGAATGATTGTTTATCGAGAATCGAAAAGTTTCTCAAATTATTTTTCGATTCAAACATACCAATTTAGCAAGTACATAAGTAGATATTTAGATATTTCCGAGTGTAAGTGTGGTATTGTGGTTCACGGCCCGGTCAAACTGTGATCACATCATTTTGGGTACAAACGTACGAACGTATGTACTAATGCCGTTGACCTCAGCACGCGTCAACTGATAAGCATAAGATATAGTTGACAACATGATCCACCTGCTTTCACTGACCACCATATTTGCTCTCCTCTTTTCCTCAGCATCCACAAAGACGAATCGCTCTCAGCGCTCTGGCAACAAATCTCTGACCAGATCTCGCCTCTCTCTCTCTCTCTCTCTCTCTCTCTCTCTCTCTCTCCCTCTCGGGGGACATGTGTGAATGGATGTGTTGTTGTTGGTACGTGTCGGTCGGTCGGTCGGTCGGTCTGCGGCTCCAGCAGAGGGCAGAGGCGCCTTTCTGAGACGGCGGCCGGAAGCCTGCGCTCACTGTCTCCCTCCTCTCTCCCTCTCCCTCTTTCTCTCTTTCTTTCTATGCCGCGCGCTCCGCCTATCGATCCCGCTTTTCTCCCGGAGGGCGTGTGTGTGTGTGTGGTGTACGCACTATCTCTCTCTCTCTCTCTCTATCTCTCTCTCTCTCTCCCACTGGGCCTAATGCGCATCCCCTATGGCGGAGTCCATTCTGCCCGAATTTGCACTCATCAAAAGTGCGCACTCGTCTGTCGCACTCGTCTGCGCACTCTGTCTCGCAACTATATGCATCCATCCCAAACACTTCCCTATTGGCGGACATTCATAACTCGGCTCGTGTCTTTTTTTATGGTGTTGCCTAATCTCCGGAGAGGCATGTTCTCTCCCTTTCTCTCTCTCTCTCTCTCTCCCTCTCCCCCTCTCTCTCTCTCTCTTTCTGACATGTACTAGGAGGCATCGCAGCCACCAATCATAAGCTCCTCTCTCTCTCTTCTTGCCGCTTGTTTTCGCCCGAGGCGGCGGTCAGCCCGGCTCGCAAGTGCTCTATTGCTATAATCCGCACTCGTAAATGGCTTCGGCTATATAGCTATCGAGCCGCTCTCAGCGGTTACCGGTCTCTCTCTCCGTATTTGGAGTTCCTTCGCCTTCCTTCCGCGAACCGGTCGAGTGACCGATGTCTGCAACCTCCTCATAACCCGCGCTCTCTCACGCACTGTCTATGCCGCCTGGTATTCAAACACGGGTCTGGATGGGGGGGGGGGGGGGCGAAAAAGGTGCGAACGTATTCCGCTAGGGCGGTTTTTGTGTCGGCGAGTGAAGAGTGCGCCGCTAAGGCTGGCAACACCGGTGTGTACGTTTCTTCCTCTCTTCCTCTCTCCCTCTCTCTCTCTCTCTCCACTACTGTACCCCATTTCCTCCACGCACGCGACCTCTCGTACAGTATATTGTTTTGCTATTCTTCAATTTCCATTTCGTCAGCATTCCGTTTTCTCATCAAATTGAAAGCAGCTTCGTCTCCAGTTTATGTTGCAAGCCGCCACGCAAAACACACGCAGAAACGAGGCTTTTTGCGAACGGCCAAATTTGGGCTCTGGGTAAAAGGTTCACTCACTCCCGGCTAATCACGTTACTGACTGGCTCGACTCTGAAACAACTTTCCTTCTCCTTCTCCTTCTCCTCCTACTTCTCCATCTCCTTTTTTTTGCCGCTCGAAGAGAGTTGCCATGGACTTTGCGGGATACAAATGTTCCGTCAGAAATGTAATCCGAATGTAATCCGAATCCCTGCCGACATTTTTTGTGGTGCAGAGTGCAGAGTGCGGCTATTCCAGGCTATCCTCGGCTTATCTTATCGGATAATGTTATGTATTCCCGTATTGGGAAGTCTGCATATTACATGATATTGTCTTTTTTGTATCCCTCTGTCCTCTGTTCATTCCCACTTTTTCTCCATTGTTGTCTTTTTGGGGGTTGCGCGGCACATCGGAATCGATGTCTCCGAATGCAAGCCAGACAAGGGAATGCAGAGAGAGAGAGAGAGAGAGAGAGAGAGAGAGAGAGAGAGGCGAGTCGTCTGAAACATTCCTCTCTAACTCCTCCGTCGCGCAACTGTGTTGAGCAGCTGTCACGGTCTAGCTCTCTCGATTCTACCATGTTTGAATTCACGCGTTATTTTCTACGTTTTTCCGTACTATTCTTGATCCTTGCACCCGTCCCCTCAAATCTTCATCTCTCTCTCTCTCTCTCTCTCTCTCTCTCTCGCGTATTGTACTGTGTGAGTGTGTGCGTGTATTGAGGTATGGAGGTCAGTGTCGCACTCTCGATTTTCTTCTTCTATTCTCTTGCGCGAGTCTGGAATATTATTCTCTTCTCCCAATCACTGTGTCTTCAGTGTTTACGCAAATTCGCCATGTCTCATTTCCAATTTCGGCCAAGCCTTTCCGTGTACTTTAGAAGCGGCGTTCCGGTGGTTTCATTCCCGCCTCGGGCGACGCTGCCTATTTCGAAACCGCGCCCAATTATGCTGGCAGCAGCCTCACTCCGGCTTCGCTATTATTTTCTGCATGTGCCTCTTACCCCCAAACCCATTCACTCTTTCTCCGAGCGTAAATGAGCTGTGACGCTTCGACTGGCAGCCGACGGGCGGCAAAAAGAGCTTCCATGGAAGGCGTGAGAGATTCCGCCGGTGTCAAAAGGCACAAAGAGCGGATAGGGCCTCTCTTCCTCTCTTCTCTCACTCTCTCTCTCTTTCTCACTCTCTCTCTCTCTCTCTCTCTTCCTCTCAAAAACCGCAGTGGCCTGCCTATCCAATTCGACTGCCCAAGAGCATTGCCATTTTTCTCTCCGGCTTCCTTTAAGGGAGAGAATTCGAGTGTGAGACTCTCCCAGTAATTAGAGAGAGAGGGAACGCAGTGAAAGACTCTCGGTTATTTATGTAAATCGCCTCGCTTCACTTGAAAAGAGGGTGAAAAAGGCGTGATTACGCAGCGTTCGTTGATTTTCGCGTCTTCGCTCGTCACCTGCTCTACTGACTTTTCTCGAGGGAGCAGCCTTCTGACTTCCGATTCCGTCATATCTCTTACATCTATTGACGCGGATATCTTCCACCCACCCACTCGTGACTTTCCTAGGACCACACTCCGTGCACTCTCGCACTCCCGACAATGCGGTTATCGTTGTGAAATCAACACTCTTTTGAGGCCCGCATCCTCTTTTCGCGATCATCGACCAGTTTTTCTTGCTGCATTTGACGTCGCGTTTTTCTCGGTGTTGTCAAATCCGCGTTTTGCGTAACTGTCAACAGAACTGTCGCTTGCACATCTGGAAAAGAGGGGCGATCAAGAGAATACTATATGATTCGCTATGCATGCGTTTCTGGAGTGGGGGGAGAGAGAGGAGGGGAGAGAGAGATGGAAGAATGTGACTTTTGACTCACAGCAGCCCCACTTCTTTCATTTACACTTATTTACCCTGTCCCTTCCTTTTTGGTCAAAGCCTTCCTGCGTTCTCTCCCCCTTCCAGTCTTCTCTCGCTAGCGCGCAAAATGTGATAATATTATTCGCCGGCCGGCTTCTTTTCTCGCATTTATGGCTTCATTTTCACACACAATCCACGCTCCTTCGTTTCAATCAGTGTAGTATTTTTGCGCATTCAACGTTGTTTACGTTGTTAAGAAACCGTACATATTTTGTGTTTCAGTCTCATACAGTGTGTTCGCAACTGATCAACCGCACCGCTACCGTACTCGTGTGATCGTGGCGAGACCGCAGGCGGTGGCGAACTCGCTGTTCGGCGAGATGCAGAAGGGCGCGTGGGACTCGCAGGTGAGCGAAAGTCGAAAAAAAATGCTGCTTTGAAAAAAAATTGCATTTAATACAATGGAGCTTTCCTTTCTCTTCCAAATATTGACTCTTGTAAAAACATTTATGTTCACAACAATTCTTGGTAAATGCAACTGTAAATACAATGTCATTCACGCTACGCACGTGACAGCAGTTTGTTAGAACATGTGTCGTATGCAAAGGTATTGTGTTTCCAGGCTGCATCCTCGTGCTACGGCAGCATGGTCGCTTCCACGAGCGACGACCAGTGAGTTGTTTACTTGTTTACATGTTTACGCGATGTTGTTATTGTTGTTGTTGTCTCCCCGTCTGCTAATCGCGTGTGCCTCATCTTACCACCACATTTTCCCACCACGCATTAGGCATGCGCTGGAATTACGAACGCTCACAGGCTAAGAACGCGAGTTGTTGAGTTAGCCAAGTCGTACAGCACACTTTTTTCTGACGGAATTTTGTTTTCATGTAGCATGTCGCTCTCTATAGTAAACACTACAGTACTGCAAAAAAGCTTCTGAGAAATTTCTATCTAGTGAAAGAAGCCACTGTGGGAATGTGGAAGTGAAAGTCGGGGGCCTTCTCTTCTCTCGTCGGATGGTCGGACCAACGGCTTTCCGCTCATTTATCTATCCGCGTTTCCACACAGGGAGAGAGAGAAATGGAAGAGAAAAGAACGCCGTGTTCGGCTCGTCTTTAACCGTGGGTAGAAGGAGAGAGAGAGAGAGAGAGAGAGAGAGAGAGAGAGAGAGAGATGTGTTCTGTGGTCTCCCTCCCCTGGATTACCCGAGGCTTACGGAGTGTTCTCGCTTTGTCACACCCATAACTCTTCTCGGAAGGACAAACATGTCTCCTTCTGTTTTGCTTCGAAGCTGGCAGGCCGGCTGGCATGATTTCGATAATTGCTGTCATGAGGGTTGTGTGAGGGTTGGTTGGAGGGTGCGCTGCGCGTTTCTGCGATAATGCACTTATCCCGTGCGCGGCCTCAAATTAGACATCTTGTGTGGTTTAGTGAAATGGGATTCAAATGAGGGCGAATGGCTAGGGGTCCATAAAAGCGAGATCAGACTCCATTATGTATAAAAAATCCGGGGACCTTTTGCCGGCAAAATTTGAGTCTGACCTCTGCTTTGTAGCGGCGCGGAACAAACATGACCCATGCTCACCCTTTCACCTCACCCCTCTGCCGAAAAACGACGTACCATATATTCTATCCGCGGAAGTTCCCATAAATACCCCCGGATATCGATGTCAGCCTGGTGCTCCCATACATTCCCTCACACACACGCTGACAATGAATTGGTGGGACTGGCGGGAATACGCGCCGGAAACGCGGCGACCGTCGGGAATTGGCTATACGACGATTAGGGAACAAAGGGAGATGTTGGGAGAGAAGTTGTGACAGGTGGCGCGCATAGTGTATTCATTATTCATAATGCCGCCAGCATAGGTGAGTGTGTTGTTTCCGTCCTGGGTCACTCAATTCTCGCACCTCATTGCCTCATTCACAGCCAGCCATGCAAAAGAGGAGAAGCGTGGGGGAAAAGCCCTTCGGGGATTTCGGGGATCCCTCTCCATCCGTGTCTCCCTCTCTCTATCTCTATCTCTCTCTCTCTCTCTCTCTCTCTCCTCAAGACACAAAGACCGACTAATGTCTAGACGGTAAAATAAAACCACGTATTCTCTTACCACCAATTTCTCATGGCTCTCAAACGGTCAAGGGTCGAGACCTTTCTGAATTGACCGAGAATCTAACGGCGGTAATTCAGTACTACCACAGTAAACAAGTGCTTTGCACGTCGTCTGAATAATGCATGAAATGGGGCTAATTCGGCGTTCGCGCCGCTCACTTGCTAATCACTCTTGTACGGGCAAACAACTTGAGACCAGGGACTACGACGTATAGGTTAAGGGCACACGATTTCTAAATATGTCGCCCTGGTATTGTCAATGCACACAGTTTTTTTTAAGTAAACATTACATTTTTGTTAAAAGTATCTTTTGTATTTTCAATTTTCAAAAGTGATCAATTTGTTGTTGTTTTCAGAATGCAGTCCGGAGGCGAGTTTATCGAAGCCCCTGCGTTTTTCTACGATATGGATTTCGATCTGCGCGCCATGAAGGTAAAAAAATAACACAGTCAATCGCTTCAATAAAGTCTAATGAGCAGAGTTCAATAAAATCTGGAGCCCATTGAATCAAGAAAACATGCGCATACCTCGCCTACATATGTGTATGTCATGACCATTTTGTTCAATTCCGTTTCGTGCCGTTCTTGTGCGCCATAGAAACGGGGAACCGAGAGACAATCGCTAACCGCATTTGGTGTATGTACGCTTGTACGCACGCGAGGACTACTAGGCCACTAGCCCCCGATTGTTTTGTGCCGTCTCTCTCTCTCTCTCTCTCTCTCTCTCTCTCTCTCTCTCTCTCTCTCTTCTTAGCCAAACGTTTCAATCATGTCATGCTTCACGCGAGCCAAAATGTATGAGTCAAACAAATGTAGTATATAAATGTTTCGTCAATCGCATACACATGTTAGCATAGTTGTCTAGAAGTCTGTGCATGGAACACTGCGAGTTTCCATGAGTGTTTCGAAAGTGTCGAAAAACTTGAAAACCAAGAGGATGGAACGTCTATTGATCATCCTCCCCATCCGAACCCGCAAATTTTCAAGGTTGAACACTTTTTTACAGGACGCTCTGAAAACTGCCGACTTCCTACAGGACTCTGGCTATCATTCCGTTATGGAGCGCTCGCAGGTGGATTATTCCACTACGTCTCTCCTATTTACACCGTTCTCTCTTTAGCACACACAGTTCGGCACCGGCTGGATGGTGGCGGAGCAACTGTCCGAGGATGCCGATGACGATTGGGGTGAGCAGTTGGATATCAAATCAAATGAAAACTCGAAGTCGCTAACTTGATCTGCACACGTACGAAACGAAAACGTTCATTCGGGGGTGAGAAGTTTGAAATCGAAAACGCGATACCAGTATCACTACCGACCAAAGCGGATTGTGAAAGTGAAAGCGCAGCTATTTCGAGTCTATTCACTGGATTGAATTGTATAGAGAGCTGGGATAGGCGGCATCGCTCACGCTCCAAATCCAGTCAATACAACATCCGAGTAATCGCGCGAGTATGGTTAATTGCACCTGAGCAGTGAACAACCCTATACGTTCCCGGATTACTAGACACTGCGCGACCACTGTGCATGTGAAGTGTTTTCCGTTTCGCTTGAATTCGTTCGAGTCGATCAATTCGATTCGGTTTGCTTTTCGCTCCCACATATGACACGTATATGTGTGTATAGAATTCCACAAATGACGAGACCACATTCCCGTAGTCTATGGCGTCATTCTATCCGCATCCCAGAGATGACGCCAAGTTTCTCGAGCATAGGCTGGTCAGGGAGGCTATGCTATTCTGTTAGTTGACGTTGTTTACAAGTTGTAAATGTTGTTGTTGTTTTTCAGACGGCTTCATGACTGTCGGTTCGGACAAACTCAAAATCAAGGATATGTCCGACATTCTCGCGTCGAGATACGCCTTTCTGTCAGGTGCGAGAGAGAGAGAGGGGGGGGGGGGGAGAAAGGGAGAGAGAGAGAAAAAGAGGGAAAGAGAGAAAGGGGAGGGGAGAAAGAGAGAGAAAGAGACAGACAGAGAGAGAGAGAGAGAGAGAGAGAGAGAGAGAGAGAGCGAGAGAGAGAAAAAGAGAGAGAGAGGGGGAGAGAGAGAGAGAAAGGGAAAGGGGGAGAGAAAAAGATGCAGAGAGAGGGGAGAGAGAGAGAGAGAGAGAGAGAAAGAGAGAGAGACCTGCGGGGCTTTTAGCGCTTACTACCGGGTCACCAGTAAACTTGAGGAAAACATGGACATTTCATGTTAGCAGCTGCCGCTTCGGGTTTCATAACACTCTCCTCTCTCAAGCAGCTGTAAACGCGTACTAAAACAGTTGTAAAACGCGCTCGCATCCCGGGGGCCCGCTATTTTGATTCGCGATCGTCGGCTGATTCAGTGCTGCAAAATGATGCGATACGTTTTGTTCATCGCACACATTCTTCTCATTCTACTCACTATACTAGTTTACGTATTCGAAATTGTATCGAAATTCATGGGAGATGTTCTACAATGTGAGCAATTTGGAGAGAGAGAGAGAAAGAGAGAGAGAGAGAGAGAGAGAGAGAGAGAGAGAGAAAGAGAGATTGTTGCAGGTGCGAAAACAGACGATGGCCTTTCAATCGTGACATTTCCTGACTCGCGGACGCAGCTCTCACAGGATGACTACAACAGCCTCATCACATACCTTCTCCAAGTACCTATGTGAGTATTGTTGTTGTTGTTGTTGTTGTTGTTGTTGTTGTTGTTGTTGTTGTTGTTGTTGTTGTTGTTGTTGTTGTTGTTGTTGTTGTTGTTGTTGTTGTGTTTTACTAGCGCTAGGGTCTCGCCACGATTCGAATCCAACAAGAGTGGTGTGAACTTCCGAGACAGGAACTCTCAGATGAAAAACTAATTCTGTTTTTCAGGGATTTTGATTTTCGAATTCCAAAACTTTTGTTGCCTCTCGCGCATTTCTCAAATGAGCTGTACTCTCAGAACAACAAAAAATATATAATCTCATAAAATACAATTCGATCATTTCGCGCGTGTCTAACGGAAAATGGGGACAACAGTGTCTGAAGAAAGTGAATCTCCGCAAATCGAATACGAACAGTTCCAAACCGTAGCTGTACCATTTCATATTTCGATTTGTGTGTCTGTCATAACAACTTATGAATAAACTTTTCTACACTATAGTTCTTTTTTTCAGGCTGGAAGACTCGCACAAGGGTTTTGTTGTGATAGTGGATCGACGAAACGATAAATGGGCTGCGGTCAGGACACTCTTCATACAACTGCAGGTAAATAAATCAATTATGTATTCAATAAAAAAATTTTTTAATGTTAGTAGTATGTAGACAACCAATCTATGGAACCTCGAAAGTTCTCGGACTCCGGAAACTGTGCGCACCGTTTCAAACTCTGCGCCTCCGCGGTCATTGTACTATTTCGCACTCTCTCACTCCAATCTCTCGAGGCGGCTTTATGAAAGTCTCATATGAGAGTCTCATACTCTCATATGAGAGTGCGGCGCTCAAAACAGTTATACGGCACCTCTCGAGAGCTCGCGCAAAACTGTTCACCTCTGTAGGGATGTCAAGGGGAATTTTCAAGTGTTACGGATATGTGCTTACTGTATATCAAAATGAAGTAAATTATATGTAGTTTTGGAATAGTATCATTTTAATTAGTTGTTTTCTTTCATTTCCGCGTTACGCGCATCGAAAGCGCGCGGTTTGAGGGCGCGCGCGGCACACAACTTCACAGAGAAAGGCTAAGCCACGCCCCTTTTTGACGTCATTTTCATAGGATCAAATCATTTTTTGTCAAAAATAATAGGTTATGACACGGTCCAGCGCCAAAAGGAAGGCACTACTAGATACAACTTTTTACGGCGCGTCGAATGGTGTATTCCGTTTGGCGCGGGAATTTGCCGCATATTTGTGCCATCAAAGCTCCGCCCACTTGACATCCCTACACCTCTGTTGACTTTTAGAAATGCGATATCTGCGCGAGTGAGCTCGAGTACTGTATCTGTGCGTGGGGAGAGAGAGAGAGAGAGAGAGAGAGAAAGAAAGAGAGAGAGAGAGAGAGAGAGAGAGAGGAGGGAGACTTGCGTATCCCTTGTGTCTTGTCTGCGCGTGTTTCCTACAAAAAACGACACTGACGCGCCGAGCGTTCTCTACTCTATAGTCTCCACTCTAGGTGGCTCCCTCGTTTGCTATTTCTTCTGACAGCGTCTTTTCTTCTCAACAACAAGTTTTCCGAATCCCACTTAAACTTTGCTGTTTTAGATCAAGTAACAAAACTTCCAACTGTTATCAACCTGAATCAAACTGATCTGAATCTCATGCTGCACATTTCCTTGTACTGCTTCAATTTCAGCCATTGTCACCACATTTCATATTAAATACAACAAAATATATAATAACACCACCATCTTTCCCATCTTCTCCGGGTCCATTGTTCATTAATTACATTGACATATGCTCATAAGTTCATATACCTACAAACTATCAAACTTCGCTTTTTCGTTTCCTCTCTGATTGCACAACGATAACCGTGTCTTTCTCAGACCTACTTCCCCGGGCATTTGCACGTGCTGCTGCTCGTCAAGCCGGAAGGCGTCCTTCAGAGGGCACTCGAAGTCGGATACAGGAGTGTGCTCGACGTCGTGCAGTTCAAGGTGCGTCTCGACTCTCTCTCTCTCTCTCTCTCTCTCTCTTTCTTACTGTAACATTGTGCTCCATTTCTCGCATTCTCTCCTTTTCCCAATCACTTGTCACTGATTTGTTTCCATATTAAACGCGCCGTAGGTCGTATCAGTAGTAAGATGTTGTTTGAAACACCCCTTCGATTATTGCAAAACATTCCAACTCCATGTCATGCGCGCCGTGAAACGTCCCGCGCCCGCTAACTAGTCCGGGTAGTGGAATCGCGTCTCGCCTCACCTCACAGCCTCTCTCTCTCTCTCTCTCTCTCTCTCTCTCTCTCACTCTCTCTCTCTCTCTCTCTCTCTCACACATTTGCATCCGCCCCACCTCACTCGCGCGATTACTGCAGTAGCTACGCGCTCCGCTGACCTCACCACTCTCACATATTCGACTGTGCCGAAATGTGTACTTAGTAATCGTATAGTATACTTGGAGTCGCAGTCCTTTGAGAACCAGCTCCACAATTCCTATGCGATTTGACGCAATCTCTCGACCCACTCGTCCACCCGCAACTCACTCACTCACAGTCAACCCACTTCCGAAAAGAGAGAGAGAGAGAGAGAGAGAGAGAGAGAAAGAGAGAGAGAGAGAGTGGGGCTTGTTTGACTGGCGAGCCCTGACCGGCCGGCCGCGTTTCTTTCATACAAAACACGTGTGCGAACGAGAACATGCGTCATGCGTGTTTGTTGACGCAACATAAGTGGCATATCGACGCCTCTTGATTCGAAACCACCGAGCAGCCGGCGTGTGTTCCGGTTGCGCATTGCTATTATGCAAATTCGCGCTCGGTTCACTGGGTCAATAAGGTAATCGCGCATATACCTGTCACCGCGCATTCGATTCGATTTCTTTATGGGCTTTCGTGGCACTTGAGGGAAAATGGTGTCGAATTACACTTGTCCTCTTTTCTTTGATCGCTCGCGATTGTTTCCATAATGCTTTCTTTGCTCTCTCCTCTTGATCACAGATCGTTCTCGACAGTCCATTCATCTCAAAAGAACGCTGATCCTCGCAGACTCTAGCCATAAATGCGCGTGCGTCATAGCAATTAGCAGGACTGGTAGAATTAGGAGATTAGGAGAGGTCGCTAGCCAACTTTCAATTTCGCCGTCCTCACATTCTCACATAGATTGGTTTCGTGCGTGTTTCGTGCGCGTTCCCTTCGGAGAAAGGGACATAACGCAATAAGAAACGGACCCGTTTTCAGGGCTGTGGTCAGTTGTCCCGAGAAAAAAAAACAGAGTTTCTTATCTTTACTCCTCCTTCTCTTCATATTTCTGCGCTCATAGCCTACCTGTTTCTTCTGAATAATTGACTATGTATTATGTCTGATTATGACTATGAAAATTTGTTCATTTCGCTATAAAATGGTATAAACTGGTACGTATACTCGCATTACTCGCTCTTTCAACCGGTCAGTTCTGTATGCCGCGTGACACGTATTTGTTTCAACTTCACACAAACCATCGTTTTTCTCTCTCTCTCTTTTAAATTATAACGACTCATTGAGGCTCTGTCTATCCATGTTCCTATGCCTAAAGAATTTCTCTAATGCCGAGTCCTTCATTTGTCATTACAGGTGATCGTGCTCGAGTCTTCCCTCGAACTGCGTCGCTTCTTCCGAGGCGAGGCGCTGACCATGGACCTGGGCGGGCTCATCAAGTACAACCACCTCGAGTGGGTGCAGCACCGGATGGTGGGCTACTTTACAGTCTTTGTACTGACAACTTGTACCGACAACTTGTGAGATACATTCGTGTGTACCAAAGTTGTAGTCGGAACTTGTGAGAAAGTGGATGCCTAGTGAGAGGGGGTAAGGCTTTCACAATGTACCTAGAGTGGGTGCAGGTGAGATCTTCTGCCACTTCGTCGCCCAATCATGTGCCACGTGAAATGGTGATCGGCAATAGAAAGTTGTAATTATTAGTGAGATACGCGTGACTCTTACAATGTACAACCACCACAGAATGTTTTTGTACTGACAACTTGTACTGACAACATGTGAGATACATTCGTGTGTACCAAAGTTGTAAGTAGTCGAAACTTGGCGAAGGTGGATGCCTAGTGAGAGGGGGTAAGGCTTTCACAATGTACCTAGAGTGGGTGCAGGTGAGGTCTTCTGCCACTTCGTCGCCCAGTCATGTGCCACGTGAAATGGTGATCGGCAATAGAAAGTTGTAATTATTCATTATTAGTGAGATACGCGTGACTCTTACAATGTACAACCACCACAGAATGGATCGTGTCAATCTGTAAGTGTTGTGAGTAAGTGAATGGAAACAATAGATGAGCTCAGGATGATAGCTGAGCCTAGTTGAGTTCTGTTTGACGCTCAGAATGCCCATCAACCACGTGGAGTGGCACGGGATGGTGGGTCGTGGGCTTTTCTCTACACTTCTCAGTATGATCCTTATCCTTGGTGAATCGTTACATTACCATGCGTGCGCGTAGTTTCTCTGTGAATTTCAAGTTTTAATACATTCACTGAGAAAATTGTGAACCTGATCGATGTTTTATTAAATTGTCCGCACGAAACCGCATTATGTGCATTTATTGAAATGTTTAGCCAGTGCACGTCAAATGTGATAAAAAAAATTTGACGTTCAATGAAAACGACGAGAGGTGCATTATTATTGCGTTTAAACAACTAGGAAATATATTCACTTTGTGAAACGTAATTCCCAGAACACTCTCGTATGTGTTTGCAGTGCGTTTTTGCGATCGCGCAATCCACCCCAAATGAGAGCCAGCTGCGAGGAAGAGAGCGAGAGAGAGAGAGAGAGAGAGAGAAAGAGAAAGAGAAAGAGAAAGAGAAAGAGAAAGAGAAAGAGAAAGAGAAAGAGAAAGAGAAAGAGAAAGAGAAAGAGAAAGAGAAAGAGAAAGAGAGAGAGAGAGAGAGAGAGAGAGAGGAAGCGTGAAAAATGACTGTGAGTGGAATAGTTTCCCTCACTTACCCCACGAACGAACGATGAAACGACTACTGTGGAAAGAGTATCAGGTAACGTGTTTTCGCCACGTTTCAAGCCTCTCATATCATCACTGTGGCAGTTGCACTTGGTAATCAGTTGTTGAGTCGCTAGGGCATCGTATAGGTCATCGTGCTGATATTTCTGTATAAATTACACATCAATTTCAGGACATTGAGCGCATGAAGTCGTCCGCCGCGGTGATCGCGCAGTCTCTCTCGGACTTTGGAAGATGTCTGAGGGAGACGGAGCTGCCGAACGACGTCGACACCACAGCAAGGATACTCGAGATACAGACGGCTGAGAAGGACGCTATCAAAGTAGGCTTACAGATATAGATATATGTATTTTTGTAAAGAGTGCATTGCTCTCATGGAAATGTCTTAACTCTTAAGGCTTGATGGAAACGCAATGTTATTCGTGGAACAGTCGCACTGTTGTGTGGTCGAGTTATGCGCGTGCTGAAACGTACAGCTGACTAGCACCTGTCTTTGCCGTCTCTCTCTCTCTCTCTCTCTCTCTCTCTCTCTCTCTCTCTCTCTCTTTCTTCCCTCTCAAGATAGCTAGGTGCGTCACTTCGCACGCGCTCCCTCTCATCTCGAAGCTATTTCGGTGCGGATTTTGGTGCAAAGAAGCAAAGAACGAAGAACGCTAAACCGGCTAGTGAGTTCGCCATTTCTTCCATGTTTCCACGGAGAGCTCTCGAGTTGCAATCGCTCATCTCATAGTCACTTACTCTAATGCAGTTTTGTCTGTCCCCCTTGTTGGTTTATACTCTCTTCCTCTCGCATCTCTGACCCTCTCTTGTTTCGGTACTCTCTCCGCCACCGGTCTTTGTGCTCCCCCCGATTAATCCGCCTCAGTGTGTTTTGGGCAAGCGCCAACGGGGGGAGGGGGGCGCAAGAAAACAGCTTTACTCCCTCCCTCTCTCTCTCTCCAAGCGTCGCAATCTGATTTGCTATGTGATTCTCGCTCCATTTTCCGCGTGGCTGCGTTCCTACTCTTTCTCGACTGCTCATTTTCACTTTCTTCCCGCGAGAAGAAATCATTCGTTCCCATAACACAACACCGCGACCAAACCAGTTTCTTTCTGGCGTCCCCAGCTGACGCGCCGGTCGGTCAGTGCCATTGTTCCGTCACATTCCGCCCAAAATTTGCATAATCTCACGTCATCATATTCTACTAGTCCAGTGGATACCGGTATACTTTACGCGCCACGCTCTTTGGAGAGTGTTTGTGCTTTGGAGAGTGCCTATCAATCACTAGTGTGACATTGTATTTTTCTCTGCTATCTGATCGAACAAAAGCCGGAGCTGTCATCTAAGCCTCTCTCTCTCTCTTTTTTTTGCCGCGCTGACTAGCGGACCCTTTCCTTTTCGGGAGACGCGGTCTGTTTGTGCAAGGAGGGGTATCGCTCTTTGCCTATGAGAGCGGAGGCGGATCCAGATTCACAGCTTCTCAAGAGGAACACTCGTCTGGCTCTCGTCTTTCACCACACTCTCTCGCATCCCTCTCGCCCCTCGCGGCAAGAGCCCGCTGAAACACGATGCTTCCGCGTACCTCTTCCCGCCACGTTAGCAAAGATTGCAAGACTCACTCTTCCCCCCCCCCCCCAACAACTCTCATTACTGCAGTAGCTATGCGATCCGCCCGGTCTTCTCCTAGATTTATTGCCATCGTTTCCCTGCAGAAAACTTTTAGCGCAAACAAACGCTCACGCCCGATTTTTTCATGAATTTTCCTCCTCGTGTTTCCCAGAACGGTTTTTGTCAATAATTTTGTGTAGATGCAGACAGCCAATTTTTTTCAGGAGGACTTCCGCATTTCGATCCGAAAAGGTCTTTCTCTTCTTCGCTCGGTGCGACAAATCGAATCAAAACCGAGACACGAGCAACTCAGTCCCACGAGGTTTGTTGACTTGTTTACTTGTTTGTTGGTTTGTTGGCTTGTTCACTTGTTGGTTTGTTGGTTGGTTGGTTGGTTTGGTTTGAATACTTTTTTGTTTGTTTGTTTGTTTACGTGGTTACTTGTTTACAGACTGCACAACGTCACGGCGATCGAGCGAATGCTGGTGCAGCTAGAAGACACGGAAAAGTGAGTTGTTGTTTTTCAAATGTATGACGATAGGTTTCACGATGCCCTTGTAAAACAGAGACTCGTAGTCGCTGCAATTGGTAGTCTGCAATCATCAGAACAATCTGTGTTTCAAATATGTTATACGTTTCACAATACTCATAAAGTCTATTGGATCGCCACCTAAAACAATAAGTCGTCATTCAGCGGGACTTTAAAAAAACTAGGAAACTCCAAAATCACACTTTCAGATCGTTTGACGCTTTCTGGGAGCGGCACGAGTCTAGGCTAATGCACTGTCTACAACTGCGAAGATTCGAGGAGAGCTTCCGACGGGTAGGCATCTTCCTCCATCCCTCTCTCTCTCCCTCTCTCTCTCTCTCTCTCTCTCTCTCTCTCTCGTACGTTTTCGTTTACTCCAATCATTTTCCCTCGTCCTTCATTTGCCATGCGCGCGGCGAGCCATTCTGCAGTTGGCCAGTCTGTTCTCTCTAAACTCTGGAAAAAAGACAAAGACACCTGTGGGGCTTCTTCTAGCATAGTATAGTTTTCATTCTCTCTCTCTCTTTTTTTCCCTCCCTCTCTCCCTCTCTCTCTCTCTCTCTCCCTCTCTCCCCCTCCCTCACTCTCTATCTCTCTTCCCCCACTTTCTATATGTTTTGAGCGTATCGCGTGTCATTCTGTGGCTGTAATAATCCGCTGACAGGAGTGTTTGGCCCCCTCTCTCCTTCCCTCTCCCTCTCCCTCTCTCCCTCTCTCCCTCTCTCCCTCTCTCCCTCTCTCTCTCGCTCTCCCAAACTGCGTCATTGGCGGCTATTTTTGATTGGCGCATAAGAAATCGCGGGGTTATGGGTTTGGGATCTTTTTCGCAGATCCCTCAAGGTATCGCTTTGCTATTTGCGATTTATTGCCGTTCTCTCACTTTCACCGTGGAAAGCGTTCGTATCTGATCATTGAGACACTGCATTTGTCTTTTTTTTCTCTTCATTTCTCGCGCTATGGAGAGAGAGAGAGAGAGAGAGGGAGAGAGAGAGAGGGAGAGAGAGAGAGAGAGAGAGAGAGGGAGAGAGAGAGAGAGAGAGAGAGAAGACCCCATAGAGGGTATTGGATGGGTTCATTATGAGAGGATGCGCTTACACTGTGCCAGTAAGTGCGGCTAATTTCACATCTCCTATTTCACCCTCGGACTATTGTGATCCCGGCATCGAATTACAATGCAGATATGCGCACTCCTCTCTCTCTCTCTCTCTCTCTCTCTCTCTCTCTCTCTCTCTCTCCCCGTGATCCCAAATAATATCGGCCCCGGCGTTGATATGATTGATGCCGACACCGATTGTGCCACTTTTTTTCAAATCGATGTTTGAGATCCCCTCGCTTGAATTCGATTCAACTCTGTAGCAAAAACAATTGTTTGATCCACGTGGATGTCTCTAATTTCGAGTGTTTCCAATTTTCCAATTTCTCGCGCACTCGGCGTATTTTCGATTTTGACCACGTGTTCACTTGATTTTCAAGATCTGGATGAAAGATCTGGATGAAACACAGTCTAATCACCGGTTTGCTAATGGCTAATGCAATCAGAATCGAATTGTTGTGATTTGATGCGACCGCTGATTGCTCGCCGTTCGCCGAAAAAAGGGCAATCAAGGAATCAAGCAAGGGTGCATTCCTTCGCATTGTCACCTTTTCTCACCTTGCTTCCTCTGATACCCTCTTTCCTCTTTGTTTGTTTTTGTGATAAACATATACACCTCGGGCTGTGTGTGTATGTGTACCTACACCTGACCTGAGGATCGATAGTGATCGATATCAGCTGATTGCCACCTGCTGGAAACCACGTTCCCACGACGCTTTTTCGGGAAGGTCAATATCATTAGCGGCCCTGCTCTGAACCGCGCGCCTTTTTCGCCCACGCGACCTTGCTACTATGTCATGTTTTCTCATGTTCTCATCACCGTAATTCGGCTAGTACATCTGTCTCCACTCGCCTTTGATCTACGCGCAGTGATTAGCTATCGCTTGTCACTTGTCATTCCGAATCGGCTGCTGCCGCAGGCGTTTTTGTGATCTACACCGGCTTCCCCCCCTGTGTTCCGTTTGATTTTCTGTGATTCGCGCTGACATGCGCACTCTGTCACTATGATGCTATTCGCTACGCCGCATCTCGGCAAATGCCGCCGGATACTGTACAAGGTTCTCTTGGCGTTATCGATTTATCGATTCATTGATCGACTTGCAGCTGCAATCCGCGTTCGCCAAGCACATGGTGCACCTGGAGGAGCACCGCGAAGTCGGAGACAAGTGAGTACGGTAGATTTATGGCGTACTGTAGATTCACATTTGTGTACGGTACAATGATCATAGAGTACTGTAACTTGTGGGATACTGTAGATCGGGTTACTGTACCTACCGTATTGCAGGGTGGAACGCGCCAAGGAGCTGGCCGAACAGCACGACGAGTACATGAAGGAGGCTATGGTGAGTGAAACTGTTGCATTTTACTACATTTGAAAAGTTTCAGCGTGTTTGCGTTGAACTGTTCTATCATGCAGTCATTATTGTAGTGTTGACGAAGAGTTTAGTCAATATGCGAAACGCTTTTGCTTCTTTTTGGACTTTTGTTCACAAGTCCTTCTCGTTCGTTATATTCACTCATCACGAAATGGAAGAAGCGAATGTTCTGAACTGAATGCAACCCTTCGTTCGTCCACATGAACCTTCTCTTTTTCAGGAGGACGTCTCGTCCGCCCGGGATCTGCGCCGCACGGGAGAGGAGCTGATGACTGCCACCGAGGTGGAGGTGAGCACAGCGAATACTTATTCGGGTTTTTAACATACAACGTGAAGATGAGATTTGTTGTGAAATCCTCTGCTTTCTTAAGACATTTCCGACACTCTGATACGGAGGTGAGCGGAGCGACAACTGATGTAGCCTGGTAGAAACGTATTTGTACGGAGTTTGTCCATGCCTCACTAGCCTTTGCGTTTGCGTGTGGCTAGAGGAGACTGTTCCTAGACTAACACGAAGGTGGAGGTGAGCAGAATATAAATAACATCACTGATGAGAATGTGAACTGATAGACATTAGTAATTAGTAGCCTGGAAATTCGTGTTCCTATAGACTGACACTTGAATGTGGAAGTGGAGGTGGGTGGGAGGATGAATGTGGTTTTAGAGTTCATTGCGTGTGGGACTGGCTAATGTGAGATTTGTTTGTAGAAATATAGATATTGGTGATAGGGACAAGGATGGAAGCTCCCGAAGTTCAGTTTACGTTTCGATGAGTCGTGACAATGAAATCAACCAAAATGCGGATCAATCACAGATTAATATATTTTCGCAGTTCACTGTTCCATGAAGTTGCGGTCAGTCTCTTCGGAAGCAGTTCCGAAGTGTCTCGAAGGGATAGCAAGGCATTCCGAAGTGTTCGGGAGTGTTCGGGAGTATTCCGAAGGCAATTCGGGTGTTCTGAGGGCGATTCGAAAGGCAATTCCAAAGTGTTTCAGAGGCATTCGGGAGTGTTTTGAAGAGACTGACCGCAACTTTATAAACCTCTTTTCAGGTGGCCGGTTCGCTGCTTCCAAAGTGCGACGAGCTCGCGCGGATGGCGGACGCCCTGGAGGGCGCGCTGCAGAGGCGGGGACAGGTGCTGCAGCTCAGTCAGCAGATGCACACGCAGATATGCAAGGTATGGGTGTTGTAGGTTTCCCAAGTTTTTCGTTAGCATGTCACGCCAATATGCTTGGAATTTTTTATGCAAACCCGTGACCCGTGCAAATAGGAATAGTAACGTCCTCCTATACCGGTATTGTCAACCTCGGAATTGTTTTGCACACTGCGAAGACGCGGGGCGTAATTACGAACACGGAACCCGGCTTCGTCTCTTTTTTTTCGACCCCCAGACTCTTCTCGTATAGCTCTCACAACCACGCGCTCACTCTGGAAATGGATGACAATGTGAATCACTTTCTCTCTCTATCTCTCTCTCTCTCTCTCTCTCTCACACACACGCAATAGGGACTCTGCTAGGATATGAATGCAACTGCCCCGTTTTCCCACGCCCTTTTCTGTGATGTGATTCATTCATGCACTAACCCCTCATTTCCTCTCTCTCTTTCTCTCTCTCTCTCTCTCTCTCTCTCTCTCTCTCTTTCTCTCTCTCTCTCTCTCTCTCTCTCCCGGCGCGGCACCCTTTGTGTCATAACAGTATCCGGTCACCCACCCGCTGTGTGTTGATGCTATGTGCTAATAGCCACATTATTCATTATTCATTGCCCTCCATCTCTCTCTCTCTCTCTCTCTCTCTCTCTCTCGCTCTCTCTCTCTCTCTCTCTCTCTCTCTCGCTCTCTCTCTCTCCGGTCCGCGCGCATGACCGAAATGAAAAGCGTGGCACGTCGTCACATTACGTGAGCGTTGATTGATACCCGGGGAACGCTTTGATCCCTTTACGGATGCTGTCTTCCTTTTATGGCTCTGCCACTATGTGGGTGTTTGCTTGCTCCAAGAGGTCACTACGGGATTACGCCAGACCGTCTCCTCGGCAAACAATCGTAAATTCAATGATGAAGTTATCACATTGTAAATTAGCATATCTCGAGATCAAGCCACATCGCACAAACCACTTGAGCGAGCGGAATACAAATACAAGTCACACGGTGGGAAGTCGGAAATACACGGAACTGAAAAAACAAGTAACGTGATTTTTTTCACAATTTTACAAGACTTGGTTTTATACCGCACCAAATTGTTCAGGCTTTGATGTTGACTACACCATAGTCTAACAAGATACCGTAGTCACACAGCAATACAATAGTCGCACAGTACCGTAGTCTCACAGTAATACAGCGATACAGTACTCCTTCTAGGCGAACGCGTGGTGTCGCCGGGGCGTGGACCTGCTCTCCTCGCTTCCACTGGACCCCGCGCCGGCAGCCGCACACGCCGGACTCGCCACGATGGACGAGTTCCTCAAGGAGGGCAGCGAGCTGCAGGTGGGGTTTGAGGTGTGGTCAATCTCTTCGAAAGCCATTCGGGAGTGTTTCGAAGGCATAGCTATAGTTCTATTCTCGCAATAAGTTGCGCGCGGTGGGGTAGATCAGACGAAGACGGAGAGTCAGCTCTCGGCAATAGCGCGCAAAACAAGAGAGACAGACGGTTATGGCACCGTATTTCGAACTGCAAGCGAGGTAGATCGAAAACTATCGCTCTGGCGCAGAGTATAGGCATTCCGAAGTGTTCGGGAGTGTTCGGGAGTGTTCCGAAGGCAATTCGGGAGTGTTCTGAGGGCGATTCGAAAGGCAATTTCGAAGTGTTTCGGAGGCATTCGGGAGTGTTTCGGAGAGACTGACCGCTACTTCACTGTCTGTTCCTGTCATTCCATCCTCGGGAGTAGATGAGCTAGTTTGAGCCAAGTGTGGTAGCGGGAGTTGCTGGCAGCACTTAACTGCAACGTCATCGCAGTAGCCGTAGCGGTAGTTGACGATCCATGTGATTTGCCAGAATGGAAGAGACGCTAGATTGATCGTTGCGATCATTACTTATAATACAAATAATAATAATAATAATACGTTTATCACCGTGTTGGAGAAACAGTTCAATACAGCAAAATAAGCAATGGCATACGGTATGAGAAAAAAGTGTGAAATGATACATACTGTGCGAGGCAAGAATGATAAGGACTGACATGCTCTTCCAGCTGGACACCCTGTCACCCTCCCCAACGATGAACAGCCTCATCCTGCTGACGACTACCGAGACCAGCACTCTTCTGGCACAGGTGGGGACTATAATCTTGATCTTTCGGGAGAAATGAGAAATACAGCACTAGCGACCACTGAAAGTATATACTATCCATCCATAGCTCGCTCGGGTTATGAGAAGGCATGCTGGATAGTAGTACCATAGCCTCACAGATTAGTCGCTATTGTCTAAAGTGTCTTTTTAGTAGCTGGTTCGTAGTAGTAAGTTTTTCATTCGAACGCAGTATTTTATCATACCTCAGGGAAAGAAGAGTCGGTTGAGAACAGTGTTGCAATGGCTTTGGAAATCGTATTTTTTTTTCAATCGGTGATCACGAGACTATATGTTTCGCAAGTGACCGAGTAATCCAGCCAGAGATGAAAAAAGGGAAAATTTCCAACATTTAACTTTGTAATCGTTCTATTACGGACTGATTTCCGTCGCCTGCCTTATAAGGAGTGTGAAACGTTGAGTAGAGTGAGTTGAGCAGTTGCTTTTGGGTTATAAAAAACTGGTGCGTATTTCTTCACGATTTACGATCCTTCATATAATCGTCATATAAATTTATTGAAACGTAGCGTAGTCACGAAAAAAACTGACGTTCTATCCGATTGGTGGTTTTCGTCGAGAAAGCATTTCTGTCAAGCGTGAAGCGTACAGACGAATACATACCATGTCGTAACCCTCTATATGTCTGACACAGGGGGCGGGGCCTGTTAGAGTGCAGAGTGTCGGGGGTATAGGGTGGTGGGGGAGAGTGGGGGACCATACTCCCATGTCGTAAACTCACTCTCCCCTACCGGCTGAACTCAATCTGGCACCAAATAGGCGAATTTCAAATATTTAAATTGATCATATCTCTGTCCAATCAAAAGATAACCCCATACAATCACATATGTACAGTCTTCTAATCAGGAGATCTACAACATAGGACCATTTTCGATCAGTGATCTCTCAAAATGAACATCTCTAAACTTTATTTCAACAAGTATCCAACAAAGGTGAATTCAGCCAGTATAAATGCCTATGATAAATAACAAGACATAACAAGTAACAAGAAATAACAATACACAGGTATGTACAGTAATATAAGTCTACTTGGTAGTAGATTTCTGGAAACGAGTCATATAATCGAGGAAGGTGAGAAGACGAATGCGAGTGCAAGACTGGGAAGTGAGAGCGACAAACTGACGCTGCCTGTTGGCGATGTTGACGAGAATGGCGATGCGCTTGGCACGAGTGTTCGAGTGCGGCGGGATGTGGCGGTGCAGCCAGCCGGTGGACTGCCTGAACACGTTGAGAACCTCTGCGCGGAGGAACCTCATCAAGTCGTCGATGGAGGGCTTCTTGTACTCTAAAAGAACATGGCCTGGTATACTGTAATTACATTAATACTCACGCGTACTCCATGCACAATGTATAATTGGCCATTCCGCTTGTGATCTTTCACCCCGCACTTGTAGATGCCGTCGGCCATCAGAGCGTCCAGTCCGAGAGTGAACATGCTGTAAGGAGATGTTAATAGAGACAAACAAGGAATAGCTTACTTTGTGAGATGGTCAGGGTAGGCGATGAGGAGAACGTCTGGCGTCTCGATCCGGACGATGTCCACGGGATCTGCTCCCGGAAGAAGTCGGAGTTTGGGGTCGATGGACAGGATGCTGGACGACTTGTTCCCTCTCCTCCTCCTCCGAACGTTGCGCGCCAGCAGATGTTGGTTCTCAACGATGTACTGCTGCATGGCGTCCTTCTCAACGCGGGTACGGTCGGGTAGATCCCAGATGTACTCGAGGGCGACGTTGCCGGCGAGAGACGGGTCGACCTTCTGACTGGCACAGTGGTTGGCGGCATCGTAGAGAATGCGGGAGGTGAGGACGAAGGAAGTGGAGTTGTTGTAAGGGTATCCGCAGGAGTGGACCTGGGCCATCCAGGCAGTGTCGGGATCCTCCAGGAAGTGAGTGGGGGTCTCTCGATCTCCGACCTTGGACTCGGCAACGAGGACCGACGCACACTTGGGCAGCGGCTTCTGCTTCTTCTTCTGCGCCTTGTCCCAGATCTGAAAGTGTCAACTACACAACACCCAAGACACCTATTGCTTACCTTGGAACAATCATTGCATCGATAGCGCGCTCCATTCTGGTTTCCTCGGTAGTACCGGAACTGAATACAGTGGCCGGGGTTCTTCAGGGAAGGGTAGATAATAATATATCTCTTCTTCTGAGAAGAAGATAGGAGATTGTGGGTAGGAATATGGAGGTGAGGGGGTACAGTAGGAGTTGACATTGTGATAATATTATGTGTCGCAGTGAGTCCTTTTATGCCTTCACCAATCACCACGCACATGATCTCGATAATTGGATTCGCATATCGTAGCAATACCTCAGGGTATGCAGTGAGGCTCGTTGTTGATACGGTGATAGTACCGTAGCCTACGGTAACAGAGGACAGTGACAGGCTACGGTAGGCACGCTTATTGCTTATACACGTAACTTCGTGAGAAATATGCTCACGATTGTATTGTCGTACATGAATTAACGATGCAAAGAGAACCACTTTACGATTCCAAATAACATACATTAAAAAAGAAAACTGAATCATTAAACACAAGTTCAAAAACAGTAAAAACATGTTATTTTAAAGATAACTTGTCAGAAATGGTCCCATGTTGTAGATCTCATGATTAGAAGACTGTACATATGTGATTGTATGGGGTTATCTTTTGATTGGACGGAGATATGATCAATTTGAATTTTTGAAATCCGCCTATTTGGTGCCAGATTGAGTTCAGCCGGTGCGATCTGGCCAAGAAAGGGGGTAGTGGAGAGTGCGAGTCGAGTCGACTCGCGATGCCGCCACTGGCATACCCCCTCTCTTTGACAGCAGATTCGTAACGCCGCCACGGTCTGTGTTACGACATGGCATACGACCGTACAGACACTGATTGATTCGCGAACTGCTAGCGAGTTGCTGCGGCAGATTAGCAAGAGACAGAGTGTTTGCGAACGGTATTCGACCGCTAACTGAGAAACAGAGAGAGAGAGAGAGAGAGAGAGAGAGAGAGAGAGAGAGAGAGAATGTGGGTGGCGGAACTTGCAACCGCACAGTTCTCCCCAAGAGACACTTCCCTGATATGTGATTTCGTGTTTTACTTCACTTCTCTCTTCTCTTTTACGTCTTCCACAGTGTTTTATCGGTTTATTTTATTGCGCGATTCACACATTTTTATTGTGCGCGAAGCGTTTACGTTTATGGGTGTAGTGTTTCAAGCATGGTGGCTGGGATGATAACGCTTTATGGTTTCATAAGATGAGTGAAATATGCAAATCAGAAGGCGATTGTAGCAGTAAAGCGTCTGCCAGCAGGCACATAATTTACAATGGAGACGCAATCGTTTTGCATGTTGCCAGCTGTGAGAGGAGAGAGAGCGAGAGAGAGAGGAGAAAGAGAGAGAGAGAGAGAGAGAGAGAGAGAGAGAGAGAAGATGAGTGATTCATGCGCATCCCCAAATACCTCTCTCTCACACCAGCTGCACTCTATTACCATGATCCACCGTAGTGGGACCTACACTTTTTTGAAATCACAACGCGCACATCCGCAAATCGAATTAGATCGAGCGAGTTTTGATTGACAGATCAGGGCGAGATTCGAATAAGGTGAGTCCCGCGGTGGGACTAGGGGGTGGGGGAAGTGGCAAGAGAGGGAGAGAGAGAGAGAGAGAGAGAGAGAGGGAGAGAGAGAGAAAGAGAGAGAGAGAAAGTTGCCGCGGCAACTGCTTGAGATAGTGAGGATCGGAGGGATCTAGCTGTCGGTGTGTCCTCAGGGCAGTTAGTGGCAGCGCCCGTGGCGGCGGTCGCGCGTCCACTGATTGGAATGCTTCATTCCCGAATATCAAGAAACAATTCTGCGTATCTGTTGTAATTCTTTTATGAATCCGACAAAGTTGTTCACTGATAGCTGACTTGTTACGTTTCACGCCCAAAAAAATGTAGCAAGTACTGTTGGACGCAGAAATGATGCCGAGAAGGGTGAATGAAAAAATACACATAATAAAATGATAGAAATGATAGGGAAAAATGATATTATAGAAAAGCGTGTCTCACAAAATCACTTTTTGCTTAATATTGCTCGAATCGACCGACGAAACGATCAAAACAACACCACTATCCTCATTCAGTGCATGTCTGTTTCATGGATGTATCATTAGTATCAATATTATTATTATTAATATACATATAAATATTAAAAAACATATAATAATTACAGGTTGCTGAACGGATCGACGACATCCGTCGCATGTCGGTGGCGAGAAGGGACGCGCTGCAGAAGATGCACGCGCCCAAGAAGACGCAGGTGGGGGAGCTCTCTTTCTCTCCCTTTCCCTCTCTATTTCTATCTCTCTATCTCTCTCTCTATCTCTCTCCCTCCCTCTCTTCACCTCTCCCTCTCTAGGTCGTCTCTCCCGAGAAGAAGAAGCGCGAGACGATTGAAGACATGGAAGAGGTGGGATTTTTCTGAGGTTTGGTGAGAAGGGATCACACCTTATGTGTGCCTAGTCGTTGATGCATGTTGTTGTTTTTCCCGATCCGATGTCTAGTCCCCTTCTCCATATTCCGGCAATTACCCCATCTCCTCCCCAAAAAAAACCGAAAACAGCTGGTAGCAGCAGCGGAGATGCCAAAAGTGGAGACGCGATAATAATCTCACCTTCGTCAACGCAAACACACATCTATATATTCTCATGTTTCACGGCTGGAATGTGACAGGTTGACAAATTGGAGCGTCGCAATGCTGCGCGGCGCATAAATCTTACCTGCCTAATTTGCATATCGTCTCGCACCTGTGATCCCCGCTGCCCATAAAAGGTGTCATGTTTGCTGAGAGGATACCATTTCCGGGGCCGGCCAACCAAACACACAATGCGATCATGTTTGCTTGTAATCAATGCCATTTTGTAAACGCCGCAAACCCGTTTGTCTGCGCCTCGCCGGATAACTCGCTATTTCCTCTTTCTCTGCTTTGCTCACTGATTTGATCTGCCAAACAGCGAACCAGATGCGAAAAGCGAGTGTGTGTGCGAGCGTTCAGGGGGCAAATGTCACCTGCCTACGATTGTCAGCATGATTTGATTGCGTATCATGTGTGCTTGGGGTGTGTGAAACGCCGGGACTCCGGTTCAAGTGGGCTCATGCTCATTTGCATAACCCAATCGGCAAACAACGCTGGCTATGATGAGATTATCTGGAGAAACACATGCCTGTCAATGGGTAATCAACTCGATCTGACCCGGTTGCATCACATACGGACAGGAAGCAGGGCTCTGCCAATTACCCCTCCCAACGACCCTTGACCTCTCCCTGGATCATCTAAACAAAGCAACATCGATCGATAAGCTGGTGGCTCACCAACTTGGCAACGAGCCAATCGGACTGATAAGACTCATCAGTGATCAGCTGATTGGTCCCCCTCGATCAGCTGTTCTCTCTCGATCGATCGGGTCGCTACTTGCCGTGGGGGACCGCGCGCGTCGCTCTCCCAGGCCCCGCCCCCTTTCTACCGAGAGGGAATATCGCACATAGCTCTAGCCTGCCTATTCTCTTTATTCGCAATGGAGGAGACTGTTTTGCGGCGCGGCCTACCCCGCTTTCTCTCGTTCCGCCGCCCCAAACGTCGTCTAGTCAGCCAACTCTCCGCCCCACTGCTGCTACTTGGAAAGGTGAAGTGATTGTGGTGATTGTGTGATTTGATTGCCTATCCAGTACACTGCCTTTTACGCGCGCCTTCCCATGAGTCTATGCATGTCTTGTCTCCTTGTCTCCCCTTTTATGGGTTGTCGTAGGGGCTATGATGTGTTTCTTCGGCTGCCTTTCTTGGAGACTCTCTTTCTTTTTCTGCGCGCGTCCTCTTATCCCTATTCCCACGTGTGTGGTCTTGTGGTTATCCTTACTTTCTCCCAATCTTGTTCCATTGCCTCTCTCCCGCGCTCGAATACATACGTACTTTCCCACCCTTGTCTCCTGCTGTTTTTACACCACCTCTTTGTTTGGTTTGAATCGCAGATGGAATTGGTTATGCAACTTTGGCGCCGCTATTCGGACGCCTGCTTTTTTAGCGCGCGCGAAGCAAACAGTACGAATTAGGGCCCAGCAGCTGCGCTCTTTTTCACATTCATTCCCATCTATCAAAGGTTCCGCTCTCCTTCTGTAGAATCCATTCCTCCTTTCCCCCATTCTTCTTCCCAACCGTACTCTGCCCCATATCAGCGCATCTTTATGACTCACCGCGGCCTCTTGAAACGTATACCGTAAACAGATAAGGCACAAGAAACACACATGTGCGGTCGCGAAGAGGACCACATGTACCTGGGCATGTGAAGGGTCCCCTGTCTACGCTCTCTCCCAATCACACGCTCTCTCACCGCTGCTCTGACGAGTGTCACCTCAAGTGTCGCCTGGTGATAACTTGCGGTGTTGGAGGAATGTCTGTGCCCTCTCGCATCCACCCACTCTCTCGCCGTCTCTCCCTTCTGACCGGCTGAGTGAGAGAGAGGGAGAGGAATTCCGAGGAAGCGAGGATCATCGCAAATCATAACACGGAAATCGCGATATTAGTCAGATTAGTCCGCCGTGGAATTTATATTTATATCGCCTGCGGGAATGCGAGAAATCCAGAAAGATTCTGCAGTGAGGCAGGAAAACACATACTCAACCATTCTCGTGTTACATTGTTTTCCATGCATCGGTAATCGAAAGAGACGCAATTATACCCCGATCAGCTGTTTAGCTCTGGGAAACACTCTCTCGTAACTTTGATTGCATCAGGCGACTCGGGGACTAGAGCGCATCAATAATGTGTATAATGCGCACATCTCTCGCGAACGATTATTGCTTATGTGATGGTGTGGCTCGTATAGATCGTTACACTATGGAGGGTCAGTGGGTCCGGGCCGGGCCAGCCGGTCCCCCTCCTATACTCCAGTCTTCCTACCGTGTTCTTGTTTTCTTTTCGCACCGACTGGCGGCGGCTTACCTCTTATCCGTTCGGTTTTCGCGTGAAGCGCTCTTGCGCAGGCGACTCTCTCTCTCTCTCTCTCTCTCTCTCTCTCTCTGTCAAAAAGTGGGGGAGAAAGCCGCTCAAACGCGGTTTGATTTTGGACGGAGGAGAGCCATTCGCACTCTTTGGATACTGTCGGCGGCAGAAGAACCTCCACCGCCTCCCAAGGTCTCTCGCGTGTGATTTGAGGCAGGCCTTCATTAGACTCGCCCCTTTTATTTTATGGAGTCTCCCCCCTTCTCTGCGCTCTCTCGATCCGCGTACTCTTTGGGGGGCACTTGTCGGAACTCTCCTGTCTTTCCACGCTCTTTCCTCCCCTCTGTCTTCTGTCGCATCTGCGCGCATCATACACGCGATCTCTCTCCCAATCCTTCGATACACGTGTTTTCGCGCACATGAAGGATAGTCATTCCATATGATACTATTCTATATTTAGGCGTATATCCGTTCCCACCACTTCTTTTCACTTCGCTCACATCACGCGCACGCGCGAGCCTCTCATATATTTTCCCGCGGGTCTCTAATTTTGCCGGGTCCTTGGCTCAAGGAGGCTCATTTCTTTTTCCACTCCTGCCGCCGCCGCTTATGCCGCTATGATATGAAAGCGTGAATTCTCGATGATGCCCAGATTCGTTGCCACGCTCTCTCTCTCTCTCTCTCTCTCTCTCTCTCTCTCCTTCCTACCCCGCCTCCCCCATTTCTCTTTGATTGCCGAATCCGCTACATTTGCATTGCTTACTCGGTGGATATTTGTTATCGACTCGTTTACCTACTGTTGCCATAGCATGCTATCGATGGCACAGTCGCATATCGACAAGTTGATGGCGCACTTTCTCACAAACTATCGGATCTTCTACGATATCCTCAGACAGGCCAAGGTGAATGTGTGTTGTTTGCCGCATCTATTTCCATCTACTGTTTAGTATTCGGCTGTAAAATGGCGTCAGCGCGATCGAGCGTTTTTTTGCATTTTGTTTTGTCTCTGTCACATGTGGAATAGGAATAGCCAAGATTCGAAAACGTCATGGCTTTTTTTGGCAGAGTGTCTTCTGTGATTGCACGAGAGAGAGAGAGAGAGAGTCCGTTTCTATAGCGATTCTAATTGCTGTTTTCGAAGGAGAGGGAGAGAAGAGAGATCTCAACAATCTCTTCTTCTCTTTTCTCTCTCTCTTTTATGAGTTGTTCACACCGATTCTTTTATGATCGGAGTGGTTTTGAGAGAAGCACCGACGAAACGACGATAAATACTCGAGATGCGCGAGAGACAATGAAATAGTGTGGCGATGTGAGAGGGCGCAGAGTGCACATCTGTGTGCCGCGGCATATGGAAGATTTGTATAGTGTTTAGTGGCGTCTGGAGGGTTGATGTGTTCGAGAGGGACAATACGTTTCTTTATGGAACACGTTTCACCCGATACGTTTCAGGCCGAGCAGAAGTCGCTGGACTGCTGCTCCCCGGACCCGTCTCCTTCGAACGAGCCCCAGTCCACCCACTCCCTCTCTATCGAGCACTTTGTTCTACAGGAGCTGGTACGTTTCACGTTGCGTTTCTTCACTATTACTTTTTGGTCTTTGTCAAGTGGCAGGTGTAAAAGCTAAGAGGCTACATACTTGCTCTTTTGCGTCAAACCTCCGCGCTCTCTCTTCTCCCAAACACCCACACATATGAAAAATCAATTAGCACTGTTTGGGAGGCGCTGTGTACACAGACAGATATTGTTGTGAGAGATTTGGATCTCGATAATCTCGATTATGCGACACTCCCCGAAGCGGTTCTAATAAACACCGCGGAGAAAGGGCCATTCGTCATTTGAGTGATCATAAGCTAAGAAATAGGCGACATCCCGGGCAATTTTGCGAAGGTTACGATCTTTCAGTTTATAATCATGTAGTCTAACTATATATATAGTAACTATTAATCTCGCCTTGCGATGTAGGTAGTATAGGACCCGCATTTCGTTTGCTCGCGCACAGTCCTACGGCCTATCAGCCTACTCTCCTCTCTCTCCCCCATTGTGATCCGCCCTCTTGTGTGATACGCTCGGTTGCCTGCGCCTATCCCCTCTCTCCTTTCCTCAACCCTCACACCGACTCGCCATATTATGCAAATCATATTGTACATACGAGGCAAGACGAGAGGGAAAGTGAAAGTGGGACCGGTACGGTAGTAAAGGTGTATAGGAGATATCATGAACGGAACTTGCGTGCAACTAATATGATCATTTAAAAAGTGTATGACTGTGTACATGTGAGATGACATGCTACCGGAAGGGGTGTAGGTACCGGAAGTGACGTAGCCTCCATAAATGACGTCATCCGTTACAGCTCTCGACGGAGCGCTCGTACGTGTCGGAGCTGCGCTCTCTGATCGAGCACTACGTGGAGCCATTCGAGGCCGCCGACTGCCAGCCGGCTATCCCCAGGGAGATCCGCGGAAGGGGAGAGCTGGTGTTCGGTGGGTCACTGTCATCCTGTCATTGTCACTCTGTCTGTCTGGCACATTGTCACTGTATGTCAGCCTGTCACACATTCTTCTCTGTCTGTTACAAGACTGTCATTGTCACACTCTGCCTGTCTGTCACATTGCCACTTCTGCCTGTCTGTCACACATTCTTCTCTGTCTGCTCCAAGACTGTCATTGTCACTCTGTCTGTCTGTCACATTGCCACTTCTGCCTGTCTGTCACACATTCTTCTCTGTCTGCTCCAAGACTGTCATTGTCACTCTGTCTGTCTGTCACCGGAGGGATCATCTTGCAGGCAACCTGCGCGACCTGCTCTCCCTCCACTCGCGTCTCCTGCCCGAGATGGAGGCCGTAATCGAGGACCCCGCCGAAGTGTGCCGCTGCCTCGTCGCGTATAGACAACAGTGAGTTCTTCTATCAACTAGGTTCCGACATATATCGGCAAGTGCTCGTATGGGAAATAGGCAACAGTGAGTGATTCGAACGCTTTTTCAACTCGTCAACTTCTAAATGCGTTCACGTGGTCTATTGTCCGCAGTTGTTGACTTTTGTGGCGTATAGGCAACAGTGAGTTTTGAAACGTATTGACACATCAAAAAGCTACTTGGGTTGTCATTTGTTAGAGCAACTTCCTTCGTCCTTTGGATGCTGGTGTTTTGTTAGACGGTTTCCTTTTTGTTTCTCACGTGTTTCGCCCTCCCAGATTGACATTTGACTCATCCCTCCCTACCGGTAGAATGTTTTGAGAGCGGGGGGCGGAAATACCACGAGATTTCTGTTGCGCAATCAAGTTGAATGCAATAGGGAACCACATTTGATTCTCATTGTACGAAAATAATATGATTTCTATTCCAGGTTCGTCTCGCTCTACCACACCTACTGCCAGAATAAGCCGACTAGCGAGCAGATCCGGAAGGAGTACGGAGACGCGTCTTCCTTCTTCTCGGTTGGTGCTCTCTCTCTCTCTCTCTCTCTCTCTCTCCCAATTCTCTCTCTCTCTTCTCTCTCCCTCTTTCGGTACAGTCGGTCAGGGCACGGATAGGGTTGATAGTTGATAGAGTCAGACAAGGGAATGGACAGGGTTGATGCTTTCCCCTGCAGGACTGTCAGCGTCGCGCCGGCCACCCGCTTCCACTGGGTGCGTACCTGCTCAAGCCGGTGCAGCGAGTCACCAAGTACCAGCTGCTGCTCAGGGAGCTGGAGAGGCATTGCCGACCGGAGGTGGGTGTGGCTCAGATGCGAGTTTGGAGTTGAGCTGTATCCGGAATCGTATATCTGTATCATGAGCATGCAATTACAACAATGAGATGGGTGTGATTCATATGCATCAGAGTTTGGAGTTAGCTATATATCGCTTTGTTGGTATGAACACGAAATTGTATTTTCCCATTTGCTGCAGATTACCTAATAGTTATGAAACGTATTGCAAAGCGCAATGGTTACTTGCAAGAATGTTCTCTTGAAAATTTGTTTCGTTCATGCGCGGCGTGAAACATATTGGTTTTGGAAGCAGGAGTTTTCTAACGAAACCAACTGTTTTCCAAACAAAACGACATTTAAAAATTCCGTTCCAGGTGCGCCCCTCGGTCTCCTCGGCTCTCTCCACGATGCTCGACGTGCTGTCACAGATCAATGCAGCCTGCCACCAGCTGCACATCTCCGGATTCAACGTGGGTGGTCCCTTTATTTCTATGTTCTCTCTCTCTCTCTCTCTCTCTCTCTCTCTCTCTGTTTTATGTTTGTCTGTCTCTCTTTCCTCTCTCCTCTCTCCTCTCTATCTCTCGTCTCTCTCTCTCTCTCAATCTCAGTATGGCCTCTGATGGTCCCTTTGCAGGGCGACCTCCGTCTCATGGGTCCTCTTCTCCTGCAGACTGAGTGCGATGTGTATGCGTATTCGCGAAAGAAGCAGAGGAAGACTGCGAGGGCGCAGAGAAGGCAGCTGTTCCTCTTCGATGGAGGTGAGTATTTCGATGTTCTGTAATTCTTGAATTTCCCGATGTCTATGTGAACCACGTGCAGTTTGCGCGCTTCAATATGTCAGTTCGAGGACGGTAAAATCGTATAACTATTGAAATATGACGGTTTCTCAGATTCGGTGTGGGTTATAACGTCTTAAAAGTATCCTAACACAATATCAGTTTTGTATCCTTTACGTAGCCGCTTACGTTTCAAATTCGCCTTGATAGTTCGGTGCAGGTTTTGTGCGATAATTTTATGTTCAACGCCATTGCAACAACTGATAACTGATAATTGATAACTGATAACAATCATCGTATTTACAGGCGTTCTGTTTTGCAAGCGGCGCTCCACTTCTACCGCCTCTCTGGAGCCCGATCACTACGAACACAAGATGTGCATTCCGGTGAGTGACGGGGTCGTGGTTACTGTTGGGGTACTGTAGGGATACTGTAAGTAGCTGGGTTACTATATATCTACTGTAAGCAATACCTGGTCTCTACAGGGATACTGTAAGTAGCTGGGTTACTATACATCTACTGTAAGCAATGCCTGGTCCCTACATGGTATTGGTTCACTGTGGGATTACTGTAAATACACTTGGTTACCGTATCCCTTGCAGGCCCCGTCTCTCGGCTTCAACGACGCGTCGCGCACCTCCCCACTGCGCTTCGAGTTGTGGGATGAGACGCGCGCGGAGGTAAGCAATTCTCTTTTACTATTATTGTATTTTTATTTCGGGAAAAAACATTAGTCTCATCACTCACGGTGCAAGTCGACTAAAAGTCCAATTGTTCTCAGCCGAAATTGTCTCTCACGTGTTGCTAAAAACAAACCGTATAAGTTATTATTATTATTATTATTATTATTATTATTATTATTATTATTATTATTATTATTATTATTATTATTATTATTATTATTATTATTATTATTATTATTATCATCAGGTGTTCGCGTGCGAGCCCCTCGATCAGACCCACCGGCAGCGGTGGAGCGAGCGGCTGAGCGGGTGCGCGCACGTTGAGAGACAGGTGAGAACCCTTGCATTTTTGGTGTTTTTGGTGTTGGACAGGCTTGTCAATGCGGTTTCATCTAGGTTTCAAGGATGTGCCATTAGTATCGTTAACTGAACGTGATCAATGAGTCGTATATTACTGCTTGAATTATGAACAATGTAAACGTATTAGTCACATGTTCCATTGCAGCGTCCCCAATCCTGGGCCTCGACCGTCTCCACCGACTCTAGCAGTTCCGCGGGCAGCGGCAGCCGAGTATCCGACGACTCGGTCTCATCCCTCGACCCCAATGGAAACACGGCACAGTCACCCGTGGCAGTACAGAGCACGGATAGACCGGCGAGCACGGTTGGTGGCAGGGGATAGAGAGAGAGAGAGAGAGAGAGAGAAGGGGGGGGGGGAGATAGAGAGAGATATGACCCCCTTTGCAGCACTCTGACGACCACGTCGTCCCGTTCTCGCTGATTGCTCCCATCCTGGACACGCCGGCTTCCGAGGAGGTGCACACGTGAGGCGCCCCGATCGGCCCCCCGCTCCTGCCCCCCGCCGCCGTATCCGCCACTCGACCCCATCCGATTGTAGATTCTATTCGACTAATAATTAGTAATAATCGCGTAACTATATTGTAATTAGTAATAATCTCGTAACCTAATGTCGAGTGTCGCGGCGCCCCGGGGGAGTATGGAGATGTCTGTGAATTGCGGGTGTTGCATAATCCCTAGTGATGTGTTCATTCCCCAGTACCCGTGTGAGTCCCTCTCTCTCTCTCTCTCTCTCTCTCTCTCTCTCTCTCAAGCGAGCGCCATTTCATCCCCTCTACTGGTGCTTCCCCCTTGTTCCCTCTCTCTCTCACACTGCTATGCTTGTACACTAAGAATACTACTCTCCTCTTTGTGAATTCATGACGATATTTCTTTGATGACGATGTTCAGTGGACTGATACTTGTGTGCTATGGAAAATGATAAATATATTACGTGAAGTTTTGGAAGAGTTAAAACAATGAAACATATTGCAAATATTTTCAGGAATGTTTATTGTTTGAGTGATCGATTAGAAAAATTCGTTTCGCGCGCAAACACTACAATAGTGCGCACGTGCAACACTGCTGCACAACTCGCACGCAACTGCACAATCGCTCTCGATCTATCAGCTGTCTGCTCTTTTTTGCGTCCTTCGCCCTTGTTTCCTGCTGTGTGATGTGTGAAGTATCGGAAGGTCTCTCCCATCTCACCACTCGTATCACGTATCACTTGCTTATCGATGAAACACGCCGTGTTTTGTACGCGCAGTTTCCGTGAAATTTTCTGTGGTGCATAGAGCGCTCGCTTCGCCTCGCCTCACGATATTCCTAGTGACTTAGACTTGTGATTATGAACATGCTAACGTTTCCGTTGTTGCAGCACCATGTCTCTCCTCGCCGGCAAGCTCGCAGTCGTCACCGGTGAGTTCTTACCTTTGTTCTAAAGTTTCTTCTCCCTCTTCTCCCATTCTCTTCGCCTTTTAAACAAATAACAATGTAGTAAACAATAAACACATCACAATCTCCTCTCCACAGGCGGCGGTATGGGTATAGCAATGAACACTAGTTACATTCATTAGTTGCATTCATACAATACTCGTTCGCAAGTACACCACTCCCTCCACGCGGCGAGAATCCTAACACCACAATCCCTTCTCGCAGGCGGCGGCTCGGGCATCGGGCGTTCGATCTGCGCCCGTTTGGCGGAGCAGGGCGCGCGACTCGTCGTGGTGGACCTGCATAACGACAGCGCCGCCAAGACGGTCGAGGCGCTGGTGCAGCGTGAGTTCTCATTTTCATCTCATTTTCATCAACCGATAAGAGTTGTTTTGCTTTCTGCTACGAAGATCGTAGCATGAAGGTAGTAGTTTAGACTAGTTCGTCAGTCTTTTCTTTTGTCAAGACGGTCGAGGCGCTCGTGCAGCGTGAGTCCTTATCACCTGGTTCCCTTATTACGTTTTTCTAGTTGTCCTTATATCTTCTATGGTATGGTTAATGGGTAATGGTTCGTTCATGCTGGTGCAGCGTGAGTTGGGTTTTGAGTTGAGTTGAGTTGTAATTTAGTTTGTGTCCAGTGATACGTTTGGTTTAAATATCGAGACGGTCGAGGCGCTGGTGCAGCGCAGTGTGAATTGAGATATACTCTGCGCCAGAGCGATAGTTTTCGATCTACCTCGTTTGCAGTTCGAAATACGGTGCCATAGCCGTATGTCTCTCTTGTTTTGCGCGCTATTGTCGAGAGCTGACTCTCCGTCTTCCTCTGATCTACCCCACCGCGCGCAACTTATTGCGAGCTGAGAACTATAGTTGCATGGATTGTGTGTCTATGCTTCCTATCCGTTCCTTGCAGACCCCTCATCTGCCAACATCGCGCACGCGCCCTTCGCCGCCGACGTCAGCAAGGTGGGCATCTGCGGTCTATCTCTACAACTCTACATCGATTGATGTCGGTCTTTGTCGACAGAAGAAAAGGATTAGTGGATAACAGACAGTGGATGGAATTATTCACTTTCCAATGTGAGAAAACACAGTGAGAATCAATGAGCGATATTTGTACTCGGGTGTTGAGGTTGTTGTTTCCTACATAGCTTACCACACGAGTGAAACATTGTTTGTTCTTTGCGAGCATTGAGTAGAATCAGATGTTTGAAGCGTATAACTTGTGGATAGCTGTTATCGATAACTCAGAATGGATAACAAATAATCCTTTCGCTTTCATTAGTTTCATTACTTATCTCCAATTGGTGAATCAGTGTAACGTAAACCGATGTCATGATTGTGTTCTCTGAACATTGCAAAAGTTGAAACACTGAAAAAAGTACCTGACGAACGAGCAGTATATGGTTCCAGTCCTCTGACGTTGACGAGGAGAAGCGAATTGGATGGAGTTACTTACATGCTTTTCCAGTCCTCGGACGTTTCTGCTCTGCGCGACTTTGCCCTCTCCCACTTCAAACAGGCCCCCTCCATCGTCGTCAACTGCGCCGGCATCACGCAGGTACGCATTATTGATTGATTATCGATTTTTCCCATGTTTCTTCCACGCGGCTTTTAATATATTGGATAGATCGGAGCTCGCTAGGCGAGCCAATACCATTAGCAACACTTGAGGGTACACTTTATTATGCGTTCAAGGGTTGTACTCGATGGGGAGGTTCTTGCGGCGGACCATTCCGTCGCCCTGGAACCACTCGCGGCGGAAGGTCTTGGCGGCGCCGTCGGGGGTGTTGGTCCACTCGATGGTGATGCGGTCGTTGTTGGTGTCCTCCTGACCGTACTGGAACGCGTCGCAAGAGACGGCCATCAGCACGGCCTCCTTGGGGTCGAGCACTCCGCACGGCGGGTCGACGCCGAGGCGCTTCATGTTGGTGGTCTTGATGGCCCATCCGATGCGGCGACCTCCGGCGTTGGTGATCTAGAGATACAAGGATAAGGTTACTGTAGAATACAGTAGTGGTCGACAACCCACCTTGATGTGGTAGGTGTGCTTGTCATCGTAGGGGGCGTTGAAGACGATCTTGGTACCCGGCTGGGTGTTGATATCTCCGGGAGGGACGGACTGAGCCATGGCGAATGGATGCCGGCAGCCCGCCGCGCCCGCCTTTTATTCGCCCCTCCAGACATGCTAATCGACGAGTTGCGCGAATTAACGACGTGACTGACTAATTACAGCAGTCCTGAATGAGTAGGGAAATGACAGTAATTTGCATATGCAAAACGAAAGGGATGGATTGTCGATGCGGAGTGATTTAAAACGCGCAAGAGGGAAGAGTAAAACGACAGTAATCCAAGTATTCAAGGCAACTAAGAAACCCACAGGAGGATACACGATGCAGTAGTTCATATAGTAGTCCATACCATACAGTCCAGAATACAGTAGTTCAACCCAATATGTCTTATCGCGTGTACTTGCAGGACTCGTCCCTGTTGAAGATGAAGGAGGAGCAGTTCGATCGAGTGATCGCCGTCAACCTCAAGGGAGTACATCTGGTGCGTGGAGAGAGAGGGAGAGTGGTAGAGAGAGCCTAACTTAGAGAAAGGAGAAAAGACCAGAAGAAAAATAAAATGAATGATATGTTTATTATATATTATGTTTATATTATGTTTCATTGTCCTTTTTAAACATAGTTCTATATGTGTGTCTCAATTGTTTCGTGGTCGTTTTTTTTTCGAATATCGAATATCGAAATCAAACACACAAATTCTACCATCTAATGCGTGTACACCATTATTGATGAGAGACATCATTATCCCGTGTTCACTGTATAGTGTCTTTTTCCAGGTCACCCAGTCTTTCGCGCAGTCCGCGGTGGCGGAGAAGCGTCCGCTCTCCATCGTCAACATCAGCTCCATCATCGGAAAGGTGGGCTGGGGGTTGCTCTTACATTTTCGTGTCAGCTAAATGTGTACTGACCACTGCTTGCCTTGACCCACCTAGTAGTAGACTAACGGAGTACGGTAGCGTAAGTACGGTGGAGAGCTCTACATAGTTGACGTGATTATTGGACAACTCTTCAAATCGAATCGAATCAAATGTTTATTTGGAATGACAAACATGATTATTACATGCTAAGATGAATGGTTTACCCTTACCTCTTACGTTTTGGTTTGAAATACGTTTCACTGCGTTATTTAGTCTCGTGTTTATTGTTCTGACGTAACGCTGTAGCTTTTCATCACAGCACTTTCCGCACTTCGGATTTGATGTCTATCCACTTCCTTGCTAGTTGTTTCAATTTCGGCCAGTAGAATGGGATCCCGCCGAATTTGTCGACCTGAATTATATTTGTGAAAGTGATTTAGGATTTTTTTACTCACCAATTCGCAGAATGTGTTTGCCATTTTCATACACGCTTGCGTGTCTTTTGAGGCGTCACGAATGCGTTTGCAGAATCTAAATTGTACTTGAAGAATAAATCTTTAAAAAAAAACAGATGCACACAAAGCATAGTGCACGCACGGTTTCTAGTTTCTACCCTATCACCTGACAGTTATGCTGTTTGAAAGTTGAATTCATTAGCTCACGTTAGATCGCAATTCTTTCGTTTTTGACCGGGCATAGTGTAGCACTGGTCGTGTAGAGAGCAACTGTTTTGTATTTGGACTGAAAGAACGTCGGTTAGGTTTTGGAGCATGTACTCCGAAATCTTTATATATAAAAAAGAAGGATAACCTTTCTGTGCCGGGCTGCATTTCTTTGTAATCAGTAGTTGCCCAATATATTCTGAGCCCGGAAACGTGGGCGAACCACAAGCGCTCTAAAGGTTTTAATTTTCTGATCGAAACTTTATTAAAACGGTTAGATCACCTTTGATAGCGCTGTTATTGAGGTAATAGTAGCATCAATTTGCACATAGCTGAATATCAAAGCGAATATGTGATAATAGATATAGTTCCTCGTCCACATAATGTTTCGAATGATGTATCAAATGATCAGATCCGATGACCAGGTCGACAAAGTATGTTTGTTAGGGGATGATCTATTGGTCTCGTCCTCTCGTCCCATAGGCGGATTTATCTCATAAGTGAGATTTAGACTGTTTGTTTTGAGACATTGAGATTAACAGTAACTGTTCAGATTTTTTTAAATTTCGGATAAGTAACGACTTCAAATTGTCTTGCTCATGCGTGATACAGAAGTAAAGTCAAGCGGAAACATACAAAATGCAGGTGTTTGATTGCGACAGCTACAGCGTACAAACAACTTCAATGCAATGCAATTCACAGTTTACCCGGTATTGAATTATGTGACCTCTAAACAATTTGACGTCTGACTGTAACAGTGTACAGTCTGTAAACTTTGGTGATTTAAATGAAGCGGCTTTTTGATAGATAATCGAGTCTCGCCTTTAAGTAGAAGTCAGACTCAAATTAGATATAGTTGAAATTTTGCTGGCTAAAGGTTCTCGGTCTCGGAAAGATCCTCAGAAAGTGTCAAAACTCTAGTATGAGGTCTGACCTCTGACCTCTTCAGGTGGGCAGCTTCGGCCAGACGAACTACGCAGCTACGAAGGCCGGCGTGGTCGCCTTCTCCAAGTCGGCAGCCAAGGAGCTCGCACTCAAGGTGGGAAGACGAACATACAAAGATACAAAGATACATGGTCAAAGCTTTTTCTCGCACTATGCACATCATCTGGCGTCTGCACTGTACGAGCACTATACGCTATATGTACATTATGTGTTGTTGTAACGCGTGAATCTTAGTTCTAGATGTGATGCGTGATAGCGGATGAGATTTTGATTGTATTGTATACCCGCAATTAGAAAGAGCGCCGCCCTTCTTCCTACGGTCAGAAACAGAGAGTAGTATAAGGGAGAGGGTCAGGTGCGCGTCGCGTGTCCACTATTTCGCGTGCGGCTGCTGGACGCATAGCCAAGGGCTAACTCGCTGATTCTGACTATATGTCATGTTTGCAGGGCATCCGTGTGAACGCCGTTCTTCCCGGATTCATCCGCACACCCATGACGGAACAGATGCCGCCAAAGGTGGGGGAGAGGGAGGAGGAGAGGGAGAGAGGGGGGGGGGGAGAAACGGAAAGAGAGAAAATGAGAGGGTGCGCGAAGTCTGTGAGTGAACAGTGAATGTGCTTTGTAGATTATATATTGGCACAAGCCTCTTTTGAGTTATGAACGGAACAAAAGCTTAGTTGTTAGTGAAACGATAAAATCTTTAGATACACCTAACTTTATTATACCGTAATTTGAAGCATTATGATTATTAGTTAGTTTTGAAGGGCTTCTGGAGATCGATTAAGCAAACAATATATTTTCATTGTTTTAAATGTGATTGAAACATATTTTTGAGGATTTAAGGTTCAATTCTTTCTTCTTCAATTTTCACACAATTATTCGTGGCATTATTTTTTCGTGATAGTTTACCTTGGATAACTGAGTGAATGTGATTGGACTCGAGTGAAGAGACTCCGGACTATGGGCCTCATTCATTCGACTTTTCTTCTTTTCAGGTCCTCCAGGCGATCTGTGCCGGTATTCCGATGGGCGCTATGGGAGAGGTGGCATTTTTGTTTAAAAAAAAGTTTTAAATTATAATTACTTGATTTACATTTTCTTTCGTGATAATTTTTAATGTACTTATTCGTGATGTTTTGGGATGATTGTTTTTATCTCTCATATATTTTGTTTCTTTAATCAATTTCAGATTTCATAACTATATTAGCTACAGATAGTTTAACGAGGTTTTATTATTTCTGTGAAACGTATACGACACAAGTCCAATATTGAATGGTGTAATTGCTAGAGCTGAATGGGGAAAGGATCTGGGTCGTGAAATTACTTTTGTGTTTTGTGTTCGCTGGTTTTTGTCGGTGTGATAATATGCAGTGAATTCGTTTGCATATGTGTGTGTGTGGTTAGGATTGCTCCCTGCTCTAATTGCTTTACTATAGTCTTTGTGAAAGAGAAATAAACAGATAGTGAATGAGCAATTTGGTAGTGAGGGAGATAAGAGGGAGGGAGCATCGTTGGGTAGTCGTGTTTTTTTTTCATCTTCTTTTGTCGCTTTTAGAGTGAGTGCACCAGGCTCTTAAAGTATTCGAAAAAATTGCTTTCCCACAATTTAGATTTGATGATGCATGTGTCTTCGTTTTTTCTTCATGGTTTAATCATGGGTATTCAGAATCAGAACATAATAATGTGTTTATTCAGAATCAGAATTCACATATTCACAAATACAGCATCCAACAAACTACCGGTTAGACTCATTAATAAGGACAAAGTGAAATTGTGACAACAGAAATGAATCAAACTGGCTGTTTTCAGGCACAAATGCGAAGGTGAAAACTATTTGTTTTGAATAATGATGTTCATGATTTTTCAGACCGAGGACATTGCTGACGCTGTGGTCTATCTCTCTTCTGACATGTCCAAGTATGTCACCGGAGCGACCCTCGAAGTGACTGGAGGACTGTACATGTAGACAGGAGTACGGTAGCACTGTAGCTCACTTTAGGGTACTGTAGGCACTGAATTGTACGAAGTTGGTTTTCACCGTGCCTTTGTTTTGTTGATTTATGCGAATGTTAAGGATGTATTGAGATAAAGAGGTTTATGAAATCAAGTCAAAACGTAAAAAAAAGACAGTTGAGCCCTATAAAATGCCAATGATCGCGTGTAAAAGCTATAATCGGATATTGGACATTTCTGGGAATGATTCATTGTACAAAAGCGTGTGGGTCTGTTGTGTATTCAGCCGGCATTTGCTGGCGATTCTCTCTCTCTCTCTCTCTCTCTCTCTCTCTCTCTCTCTTTCTCTCTATATGCTGGTCGGAAACAAACAGTGTTTTCCTTCATGCCTATTTCATCCCATTATCCGTGGGTATTGTCACACGCGCATACGCCCATTTGTCATCTTTTATCTGTAATATTATCTTATTATCTATGTTATAGAATGTTTTCCCAGATTATGATTATGATATTCCATAAATCTTAATATGATTCTTGGGGCTGTACTGCTTTTCCGCTTCGAAAAGATACTAGTATGGGTGGTGGACATACTACATACAAATGCGAGTGGAAGCTTGGAAAACAATCGAAATGAAGTGCGGTTTTCTGGTCTGGTTCGAGCAATATCCTGGATTATTACGCTTTTCGTAAAAGTTGTTTTGATGACGTGCGTACTCGCTGAGCTTTTTGGAAGAAGGCATATTTATTGAAGCTACAAATAGTGATGGTAACAGTTACATCTGATATATTTAGAAACTAAAGGAGGAAGTGTAGCATGCATTTAGGTCTATGACTACGTGACTCTCCTCCTTTCTTCTCCTTGGACACGCCATCTGCAATGCTCGCATGCATTCCTCCCCACTTTTTTGAGCGGACGTCACCAACACAACGTCTTTCTGGTGTTTGGTTTCAAAAATCCCCTTTGTAGTTTGTAGTGTTCTCGGACTCTGTATACGCTCAATTCAAAGGTAAGGGATTTGTAATTAACTATCCCTTACACATTCACAAGCGGGAAAAAAATCTCGAACCTTCGCATTCTGCTGACATGAATCTGCAAGCGGAATGTGAAATTCTAGAAGACTAGAAGCATGTGAGGCGCAATTAGAGAGATGACTATTTCTAGAGAGGAGCGGAGAAGTCAAAGTATGAAAGTTCATGTATTCTTTTGATGGAACACAATAGATAGATAATACTTGGAATAAGAGATGAATGTATTAATGGCTTTATTGTGTCTCTCTCCCTCCACGTAACAAAGTCTTGGTGAGTGGGGGATTTATACAAAATACAAGGACACAGGACACAATCTATTTCTAGCAGCTCTCTTCGCTCTCACAGCAACAACATTATTCCATTTCGGTCTTCTCTCCCTTTTGCGATCTTGAAAAGTGCTGGTAGAGGTGTTAACGAATAGCCGCAATCAATCAGGATGTCACAGCATTCCCTCTTTCCTCGAACACTTAGAAACTAGTCTCCCTGTTTCCGGCGCCGGCGAATTAATGATTCCAGCGTTCCTGGTTCGAAATCAATTGCAACTTTCCATTCATTTCCATCTCAGCGTTTTAGAAGTGCTCCAAATTCCTCTGATTTCGGCCATATGTTTTGCTGGAATTTGATAGCGTCACGTTTCGGCTTATAGATAGTCTTATCACTGTCTGGGGGTGTGAGGCGGTGTCGAATGGGGCATTGATTTCGCCGACTGTGAGCTAATCGAATTTCGCCGAACCGTCGCTATTTCATCATTTTCGATTCCTTGACTCCTTTCCGTTCTCGGTCCCTCTCTCCCTCTCTCTCTTGATTCTTCCCAACTTTTGCGGCTCTGCCAATTACAGCCGGCTCGTTTCTCTCGGCTCTCCGTGTGACGCACACTCTCTCGCTTTCCTCTCGCGTCTGCCGTCTCTTCATCCACGTGGTCGTCTCGTCGCGTCGGCTCTATTGAGTGGCGTCGCGAATCTCGTTAGCTCAGAAACATGCCTCAAGCCCCCCTTCTCTCTCTCTCTCTCTCTCTCTCTCTCTCTCTCTCTCTCTCGCAAAAAGAGGAAGCCTTGCCTCGATTATTAGATTACAATATAATCATAAGCGTCATTTCTCTCTACCATTCCATTCATGCCAAGCCAGCGTCGTTTTTGCACGCACACCACACACTCAAATACCTAAAGCGTGTGCATGCACTATCGATTGCACTCCACCAGAGGTTCTCTGACGTTGAAAGAGAGAGAAAGAGAGAGAGAGAGAGAGAGAGAGAGAGAGAGAGAGAGAGAGGGAGAGGAAGAGGGCTCTCATGTTTCGACGAAGCCATTCAGTAATTGTGATTATGGGTACAACGAGGTGTTTTGTACTGTTCAGAGGCACTTGCGGGAAGAATACAAAACGCGTACCATCTTACAAATTGTGTAAGCGCACTTATCAGTCATGTATAGACGACATCAGTGAGTTGATCTCGAAGTAGTCCATCATTACAATTACGTCAATTAAGTTTTAAGTAGAGGTTACTGTAAAACATATGTAGCCATGCAACGCTTACTGAGGAATCAAGTTTGTTCGACTCCCGTGGAAAGGCATACATTACATGTCTGATGGTATTTTATGAGATCTTGGTGGATCTCGGGACTACTCTCTCTGTCTCTCTGTCTCTATCTCTGTCTCTCTCTCTCTGTCTGTCTCTCTCTCTCTCTCTCTCTCTCAGAATGCTAATGATGGTACTTTGTATAGAGTCCCTCTGCACTCTTTCTGAACCACAGGCGAGGTGTGAGGCAAAGTAGTTGTTTTCGAATGTGCTCGCGACTCGGGGCATTATCGGCCTTGAAGCTAATTCATCGTCTACACGCAACACTATAGTTGCATGGCATGTTGAAAATGGATTGCTGGCTAGGGGGGATTCTGAGAGCACGCGAGAGAACTAATCTATGCTCACTCTCCCGATATAGTATTATATGTGATTATGCTTGTTGTTGTTGTGTGTGAGCCGGCTGATAATAGCTCGTTTCTCTCGCTTTTTACCCGCGTTTCCCAAGGTACTACAAACGGGTGAAGAAATAACATCAACAACACATAGAGAGGGAGCTTTTCTTTCTCTATCGCATCTTTTATGCACACATCCAAATGCTCTCTTTTTCGCACATTTTCCTCCCGTCAGCTCGTTTGAGCCTCATTTATATAATAATAACGTTCACACATATCACCACTTTCAGCACGCAAGCAAGTACAGTCACTCGTGTACTGTACTTGCCTGAATACCGTACCCCGAGGGAGCTACAGTATCCGTTGACGTCGCATACGGCAACGTCATCGCGGCCCGCCCCCTGCCCGAGGCGAGTGAGAGGAAGAGGGAGAGCGTGCCCGGCCGAGCCCCGCCGATCGATGCTCGCCATATATGGGATGTGGCGCCCCGCTGGATGGCTGCTCTGCGGCCTTCTACTCAGCTCCGCACACGCTTCTGTATTCTCAGGTACGGTACTTTCGGGGGGTTACTGTATGTATGATGTGCATGTTGTCCGGGACGAGGTTTTCGCGCGCGCGCGCAGTGGCGCGGTTCGAGCGGTTCTGTAGTCACGAGGTGTGTGAGAGAGAGAATGCGGGTCATTACGTTTTATATGTGCTGCTCTCGTGCGCTATCTATTCATTTTCGGTTATTGTGAGCGTGTTATGTGTTTATGGCTTATCTATCCGTGTATACGTCATTCCACTATGACATTATCCTGGCCTCATCATCTTCGCTGTTCTCGTTCATTGACGCGCGAGTTAATCTGCCTCGTGAGCCGTCCGTTTTGCATTCTGAAGCCCCAATATGTCTCCTTCTCCTTCTATCTCATTCTCTTTCTCTCTCTCTCTCTCTCTCTCTCTCTCTCTCTCTCTCCCTCCTTCTTTCTCTGTCTCTGTATCTCTCTCTCACTCTTTCTCTCTTTCTCTCTCTCTCTCTCCCTCTCTCTCTACGTGACTCAATGCAACCTTGTGTGCACAAAATTGGAAATAGGAAATTGTATCCACGTGTGTCACCTCACCTCACGCAGAAAAGGCGAAAGGGAGAAGGAGAGGGAGAGAGAGAGAGAGAGATTTTTGCCCATTCCAGGTGTATTTGGACAATTTCAGCAAATGATCGTGTCCGCGAATACATATCTGGCCTATGGGCCGGTATCATCCGCCAGTAATCCACCCAATTATCCCTCCGACCACTGATACATTCCTAACGTACATGCTTCCGGGATACCTTTTGCATGCCAGGCGCTATATACGTGCCGCGTTTCCCCTTCCTATCCGGAAATTCTCATCGAGAGTCGAGAGAGAGGGAGGGAGGGTGAGAGAGAGAGAGAGAGAGAGAAAGAGAGAGAGAGAGAGAGAGAGAGAGAGAGGTGAATCAGTGAAATCGAGAAATGCTCCCTGGGTGGCTGTAAGTAACGAACGCTCGTTTCGTGAATGTGCATATTTGCATACATTTCTCAGCCGTTCCTCGCTCCGAGAGAAAGTCGCCTGAGAAAGACGCAGCAAAACGGCACACATTCTGACTAATAGAAGCCTAGTCCAGTCTGTGAAACCGGATCGCCCGGGGGGGGGGAAGTAGTGAGAGCTCTTGGCTATACTCTATAGTACTCTATAGTAGTGGTATATTCGTTTGGCCAGTCTGTCTCTCGCACAGTTTTGTTTTCGTCGTATTGTGGAAATGGTAGAGTGGATGGAGACGTGACAGATGGGAGATAAGAAAAATAGGTGTTAGAGTTAGCTTGCTGCTTGACAAAGACAGTTGGACAGTCAGACGATGACTCATTCATGCGATCCAGACAACCAAAAAGTGATAATATCGCAATTTAGATGTATTAGTCATGCAATTAGGACAATCGAGTCTTTTTAGTACTAGAACGCTCAAGACTCTTCAACCACCAGAGACCGCTGTGTTTGCCATGTCAGCAATGCAAAATTGCGCATACTCTATGAATGCCTCGAGGGGCCCGGAAAAGCGGGGGCGACCTCTCTCTCTCTCTCTCTCTCTCTCTCTCTCTCTCTCTCTCTTTCTCTCTCTCTCTCTCTCTCTCTCTCTCTCTTTCTCTTCTCTCTCTCTCTCTCTCTCTCTCTCTCTCTCTCTCTCTCTCGTTTTCCACTTGGTTAGACTGGCACTCATTAAACTCAGCGCCATACATAAGCCTCATATAAAGCAGTCGTCTCGTTGTTTTATGATTATGCGTCTCTTTTTTGTGTGTATGACTGTAGGTAGACATTGAAATAAGCATCTGCGAGTCGTCTCTATCTAATAATAATAATAACTATTATTATTATTATTATTATTATTATTATTATTATTATTATTATTATTATTATTATTATTATTATTATTATTATTATTATTATTATTATTATTATTATTATTATTATTATTATTATTATTATTATTATTATTATTATTATTATATATTATTATTATCATTATATCTGCGAGTCGTCTCTATCTATCGGAAAAGAGTATCGGAAAATTGTCATTTCCGCTTTTCACACGTGAACATTTTTGCTAACACAATATGTGTGATTAGCATCGCTAGCTGTCGCAGCTGTCAGAAACATTTCTAAGCCGACTTTTGTAGAGAAACCTCGTCATCATGGTTTCTGTTCACAAATTCGACCGAGAAGCGAAATTCAAATTAATCGTTTATCAAGTTTATCGTATGTGCACGAAATATGTTTATAGAACCTATAAATGGTGAAAACCGAGAGAAAATAGACTTGACGGACGCTTTTCGTAACTGTTGCATTTTCGATTATGTTCGCAAGCGTCCTGATCGCGCTTTTTCTGTCTCTGTGTGTGGTTTTCCGACAATCCTCCATTCTTCTTTCTCCTGGCATTTTTCTTGTTAACTGTTCGTGTTGTTTACCATAGAAGGTGGTTCTTTCCGGGGAGAGAGCGAGATAGAGAGAGATAGAGGGAGAGAGGGAGGGGGAGGGGGGGGGGAGAGTGAGGGAGAGACCTGTGAAGCCCGTAAAGTCTCTCAAGCGAAAGTGCGATAGGCGTCACATGCACATGCATGTAGCGAAAACACCGTGACACGAAAACAGGTTGAATTTGAGAAAAATTGATTAAAATATATTTTAAAAAATCTTTTCAGAGGCTGGCGCGGGCGGACGACAAGCCGCGGAAAAGGCGCGCTATGCCGACTATGAGGTATTTAAACATGTTCTTGGTCCCGCAACGAAAACTTTTTCCAGGCTGACCTCGACTACGCGCGGCAGCTCGAGCAGCTGCAGGCGCAGGAGGAGTACGAGAAGGAGCTGGAGGTAGTGATTGATTGATTTATCGATTTTTGTAAGCTTCACTTTTTTTCTGCAATTGCGATAAATACGAACAGTCTTGTTTACCAGTTAGCAACGCTAACACTAAACTGTTTTTTCTCACTTGCTGCTTAACTCGTTTTTCTATTCAACTCCCTCTCTATTTCCCACTTCCGCTCTCTCTCTCCCTTTCTCTCTCTCTCTCTTTCTCTTTTCCCACTCCCTCTCTCTCTCTCTTCTTATCTCTCTATCTCTCTCTCCTTATCTCTCTCTCTCTCTCTCCTTATCTCTCTCTCTCTCTCTCTCTCGTGGGTTGCTGAATATTTCACGATTCGTGTTAGAGCACGAGAAACAAGTAAGTCGCGGTTTTGTGTTCTTTTCACATCACCGAACGGATTAGTTATTAGCATTCGTAATCTGTGTGAGCCGTTCTTTTCAAGAGATCAAAAAAAACTCACTCGAGTCACTTGACTAAAGCTCTGGCGCAAAAGACCAGGTATTACTCACATTCCTCGGGTTTTTTCTCAACCAAAAAGGCAATGCACACATTAATCCCTTCATATATCATGTATAATACTGTTTTTCGATCACACCAACATTTGTTTGTTGTGTCGGCAGGGGGATAATCGAATAGCTCATTCCAGAGTGTTCTCTGAAAGCCTCCCACCTCTCTTTCTCTCTCTCTCTCTCTCTCTCTCTTTCTCTTTTTCTCTTTTTCTCTCTCTCCCTCTTCCTGCAAGATAGCGAGCATGGCTGGAGATGCTTGCAGCAGAGGCGAAAGAAGGAGGCTGATTCATTTGAGAGCAGTCAGTGACGAGAGTGCCGAGAAAGGGGGATATGGAGATCACATGAGAGGGAGAGAGAGAGAGAGAGAGAGAGAAGGAGAAGGAGAAAGAGAGAGAGAGAGCGAGAGCGACCGAAAAGGACTATGCACTTTCATATTGCGAGAGAGAAAATGAGACACACACACAATGCCCCTTAGACCCATTAGTAGATGGCATATTAGCTGGATGAATGGGGGGAGATGAGAGGGGATCGAGGCCAAATAAGACACAAAAAACTAGAAACGGTGGTTGCGTGTAAACACGATGACTAACCGAGAAACGAAGGCAACAATCACACGCAAGACAAGGATCATGGTAAACTCATTGTTTGCATTTTGTAAACAAACAAGTATATGTACAAACAAACAAACAAACAAACAACCCCCGTCTGCAGGCTCTGATCGAAGAGCGCGCCGCTGAAGAGGCGGAGCGGGAGCAGGCCGCCTACGAGCAGCAGATGGCCGACATCGTCGAGCAGCTACAGAAGGACCGCGAACAGCGGGGTACGGTACTTTGAATAGTTGAGATACGGTACTTTGAATTCTGGCACGATAGGCTATACCGCGAACGGCGGGGTACGGTACTTTGAATATATGGGATACTGTACTGCACTTTGAAATTGAACTACTGTAATTGTTGAGCTATGGATTTGGTAATAGATTTGCTTTGATTTTTATTAGAAACTGGATGTTGATTGTGTTGATTTTTTTCTATGTTACTGGTTTTCGTATTTTTATAGCCTATTTCGTATAGTTTGTTTTTGATGCGCTACGATTAGTTTCCTGGTCTCGCTTCACGATTAGTTGTCTCTCTACGTCTGTTTTTTCGTTTGTATTGGGGTCTCGGATGTTTGGTTCTCGGATACGAATTGAAGTTGCCCTTAGGGCGTGCGCCCGAGGCTTGCTATATGAGAATACGATCGTCTATTTGTATTCCTTTTCCATGAGACGGGGAGACGGGGAGAGAGAGAGCGATAAATTTTGGTAATGAAAATAATTTCTCCCCATATCCTGCTTATAGTGTTCTCCCCTTAGGGAATGCTACATTCATAAAACGACTAATCCCACTCTCTCCACTCTCTTCAAATGCTACACATAATCGTTTCCCCCGAGAGAAAGCCAAACACGTCAACATCAAGTGCGCCAATACGCGTTGCTGGCGCGGCTTTGGAGCGCAATTAGGCGTACGCCTCAACGTTGCGGGCGTTCATTACGCGAGATTGCAGCGACTCCTTTTTTCGAGAGCACCGCGTGGCGCGATCGATTCTGCATTTATTAGAATGACGGCATATATGCTGATAGGGGTATGGTGCTTTTATGCACTCGCGACTATTGCATGCCTTTGTCACGCGGTAAAAAAGTGTAACAACATTGTTTTCTACATACGTTTTCATTGTTATTTTTTTGCCACTGGGGTGCAAGCGACCCTTAAACGCGAAAAATTTCACGGAAGTAGATCTCATATATCACTGCTGATTGAGTGATTAGAGTGACAGACACGTTTCGTTGTCAGGCAAGCTTCGGAAAACTCTGTAATTGCTTTTTTTCCCATGCAGCTTTCAGAACGGAGCAACTGAGGGGAGTGAGGGGGCGAAGAAAGTGACTGAAAGAGAGAGGGGAGGGCGCAAATTGAGTCACTCCTTTCTCTCAATTCGCTCACAAGACATCTTGATTCACTACACTAATTAGGTCTTCGCAAGGGCGCATAGCTCTCTCGTGGTAATTGAATGATATAGGATAGGTGCAGGTTTTTGTGAAGCAACCGCGTGGCAACAGGGAGTTGTGTGCATTAGGAAAGGTATCGATTGTGGCAGTGACATGTCGGTTTGTAATCTACTTGTTTTGACAGAGAGGGGGAGAGAGTTACTTTATATTCTCGTGCTTTTCCGAGGACACGTCCTAGCAGTGTAGTAAACACTATCTCACCCACTCACTCAATCACACTTTATTAGCCTCAATTTCTTCTAGCTAGAGAAAGTGCTAGGCTTGTGAGGGAAAACTTCATTTCTTAGATTGTGTGTATGTCTACAAAATATTATTGTACCGGGGGTCACAAAAAACGTCATTTTCGATTGTTGTTTAACCATTTTCTATCCTTCTTAAAAGTACAATGTACAAAGCTCGTTTGCAGATGCTGAGGAGCTGGAGATCGAACTGCAAAGGGAGCAGCAGCAGCAGCCCCAGGAGCAGCAACACCAGGAGGAGCAGGGGGAGCAGGAGATCGCTGTGGAGGAGGAGAAGGAGAAGGAGCAGGAGGAGCAGGAGCCCAAGCAGGAGGAGGCCGCTCCCGAGATCGAGGAGCAGGTGAGACAACATATTATGACATGTCTCAATTATGAAATCTCAATTATGAAATTCTCGAAACACGTGCCCGTCCCTAAACATATCTTCCGTTCAAGCGATCCTTCACCGCACAACACAGTTGGGATGCACCTTGAACAAACCAGCGCATAGTTAAACAAGTGCTCGATAACAATTGATCAATAATCAATCGATAATCAATCGATACCTTGCAGCACGCGCCTATCACGGCGCAGAAGAAGGGCCAGAGCGAGTTCGTGTCGTTCGTGGAGCCCGTCGCCGCCGCCCGGACACAGGACAGACAGCAGGTACGGGGGGTAGGGAACGTATCCGTAAACGTATTGGGTTGAGAGTGAAACGTATCCGGAAACGTATCAGGATGGGAGTTGGGAGGAAAACGTGTCCCGAAACGGATGCGGAAACGTAGCGAGTTTGGTTAAACGTGTCCCGTAACGAGTGTTGCGTGAAGTATTTTTTTTCCGGTTTAAGGAATCATATTCGAAACGTCACCGGTGCAAAGTTGCAAAGGTTTTCAAACATGAGGCTCAGATAACAATATCTATGTGGAACAGGTAAGAATCGAGAAATCATCTGTGAAAAGGACGTCTGCCAATTGAAAAAAATCGCGTCTGCCGCTGGTAGTACGTAACATGAAACGTATGCGCATCGAAACTCATGGAAACGTAGCGTCTCGGCTGAAACGTATGTACATCAACAACTTTTCGCAAACTTCCTCATCTTGCTGCTGGAGAAGCGTTTAGGATTGTAACGTCTTTGCTGATACGTCGATCGAACGTAAAATAATAGCTGTAACTTGACGGAACGTAGGTAAAACCCATCGAAACGTCAGTTGAAACGCATGGAAACGTAGCGCTTCGATCTAACGTATCGCAAACGTATCGCAAACGTATTGCCTTGCAGCTGGAGAAGCGCCGCATGTCGGAGGACGGAGTGGGCCGCGTCATGGCCAAGGGCTACTCCGGCACGCTCATGATGCTTGGTACGATTTTTAAAAGTTTTTTTGGTTGTCGAAATTTTTCGTCTCAATTTTTGTCCCTGACCTCTTTTCTATGCGATTGTATTTGTTTGCCGAGCATTAAGTATACATGTGCTAGTGGCTAGTATCCACGATTGGACACACTCTTGTGTTTCCGCTCTCCATTTCTCTCTCTCTCTCTCTCTCTCTCTCTCTCTATCTTCCCCCTCCCTCCCTCCCCGCTCACATATTCCACCAGGAACTCATATTGAATGTGAATCTACTTTCACCTTACTGAATGAGAGAGCGCACAAGGTGCGTGGGAGCTTTGCGATAAAGTAGCGGTCAGTCTCTTCGAAACACTCCCGAATGCCTGCGAAACACAATGCCTTGCGAATCGCCCTCGGTATACTCCCTTATTGCCTTTGGAATACCCCTGAACACTGCCGAACACTTCGGAATGCCTTGCTTTGCCTTCGAAACACTTCGAAATCGATTTCGAACCGACTGACCGCACCTTGTGTGAAACCGGCGGCAAATGTTTGGGAATTGATTGAATACATCATAGTGAGGCGATGACAAGCATCACCAACAACGCGTACGCATCCACGGGCGCACCGAAACTTTGTTGGAACTCGCAGTAGGCATTGAATCACTGTATTTTACCGTATTCCACCCGTAATTTACGTAATCGATATTGTGTGCTACTCGATTCGAGATAAATATTCTGATTTTGATTCTATGATTCCATTTGCAGCTGTCGGCACTGTGTTGGTCGTTGGAACCATCGGAACCATCATCGGCGGCAGCGTCTACTATCGGTGAGGGGAATCAATGAATCAATAAATCAATAAATCGAAAACAAACAGACAACACGATACGGACAATGATAAAACCATACGTCAATCGATGATCGAATCGAATCAAATGTTTATTCGAAATCGCAAACATGATTATGACAAAACAGAAACCACTCATAAGAACCTATGATGATAGTACCTATAAGGTCGATAATCAATCAATCAATCAATCATTTGTTTATCCGGAATCGTTATATCTGAATATGACAACACAATCATGATGATATGGAGCATACAGTAGTGCCTAAGATGCTAAATACATATGTAGGCTAACGCCGGGGAAAAACAGGAGGCTGACGAGGTTAGTGGCGGGATCCTCACCCGATAATCAATAAATCAACAAATCAATAAATCGATTGCAGCCGGCGCAGCGAGTGCCCGGACGACAGCGAGTACGCGCCGTATGCCGGAACTGGACCGGGAATGAAGAAGAAGAAGGGCGACAAGGGAGATGACAGTCTGGCATACAAGGTGGGGGAGGGGAGGAGAGAGAGAAGAGAGAAAGAGAGAGGGAGAGAGAGGGAGGGAGAGAGGGAGAGAGAGAGGGAGGGCGGAAGAGAGAGAGGAGGGAGAGAGAGGAGAGAGAGAGGGAGAGAGGGGGGAGAGGGAGAGAGGGAGAGAGATAGGGGAGAGGGAGAGAGGAGAGAGAAGAGAGAGAGGGAGAGGAACTGACGTCATCTCTTTCAGGCGCAGCTGCACCACTACCAGCAGGCCAAGCAGAAGATCATCTGCGGAGATGACGCGCCCGGTACGTTTATATATATCTCTCTCTCTTTCTTTCTCTCTCTCTCTCTCTCTCTCTCTTTCTCTCTTTTTTTCTCATTCTTAGCGACATTTCCCTCCATATTTATTCACAGAGCATAGTGAGATTCCCCTTATTCTCACAACGTAGTGAGATTCCCCCTCATCCTCACAACCTAGTGAGATTCCCCCTTATCCGCACAACCTAGTGAGATTCCCCCTCATCCGCACAACTTCCAGGCGTGGGAATCGAGAGCGACGACGAGGGAGCGGACGATGAGAACAACTTCAGCGTGTACGAGTGCCCTGGACTCGCGCCGACAGGAGACATCGAGGTAGAGAGAGAGAGAGAGAGAGAGAGAGAGAGAGAGAGAAAGAGAGAGAAAGAGAGAGGAGGGGGAGAGTGAGAGAGGGATAGAGAGAGGGGGGGGAGAGAGGGAGAGAGGGAGAGAGAGGGAGAGAGAGAGGGGGAGAGAGAGAGAGAGAGAGAATCCCTCTTCAGGTGTGCAACCCGAACTTCGGTCACTAGACGCAACCCGCAGCCCCGCCGCCCTCCCTACAGTATTCGCCCCCTCTTCCATCAGATCTGTCCTCCGCCGCGGGGTACTGTAGCCACCACCTGGCTACGGTAGCCCCGGTGTTGTCATCATGTATACTCTCTCTCTATCTATTCTCTCTCGTCTACCGTGTATATCAGTGGTCGTGTGCCCTCCATTCATTCATCGTGAGAATTCACTCTCTCTCTTCTTCTCGCTGGCGTTTCGTAGTGAGATTCTACCGGTTTATCGTACCACACCCCGTGACAAGTATCACTCTACAAATACAAACACATTGAAAACTCCTCACAAAAAGACATGTGGTTACAAAGATGTTCTATCGCTACTCTGGCTACTCGCACCCCCCGGTTACATTTTGTGTATACACCCACTTCACACTCTCCCTTTGTGTTTTTTTTGTTAGATACGGTGTTGTGTGGGTACTGTAATCGAATAAAGGCATACGGTGAATGTACCATGAATCGGAGGCTCGCTTGTTTTCGCATTTCAACGCTCGCCTATCGCTTACAGTACCCCTGGTTAGATTCGATGTTGTATATTGATTGATGTGTATCGATTGTCTCTCTATCTGTCCGGCTAATACGTAGGGAGGGTGGCTAGAAAGAAATACGAACGAGATCTCGTGAATAAAGTACCTACTTGTTGTTTGTTCGTCAATTTCTTTTCCAAAGTTGTATACTGCCACTATGTGAAAGCAGCTATGGCGCGAGGAGATACTGATTGACATGGAAGCAAAGGAAAACCCGGAGCTCTACACGTCACGAATGGTACTCAATGGTCCAGGTATGATTATCGATCAAGTATCGTCTTCTCCCCACTAACCTTGTCAGCCTACCTGTCTTTCCCCGGCCTTAGCTTATTATGTATCTAGCATCTTAGGCACTACTGTATGCTTCATATCATGATGATTATGTTGTCATATTCAGATATAACTCAGATATTTATTCAGATATATTCCGGATAAACGATTGATTGATTGTATACTGCCATTTCTCGCTAACGCATAGAAAGGGTGCCTGTGTAGTTTTATTTTAGGAGATGGTGGGGGTCCTCGTTCATGATTAATGCGCGAAAGTGCGCCAAATACGGGGTGGAAGGCGATAGAGGCGATCCTGGATGGGGAACGGAAACAGAATAAACAGCAACATGCCAATAACAACGATGAGTTTTGTGTGCTGGGCGGTTTTATGCATTGGAGAGATTGTTGCTCTCGCTTGTGTGTGAGAGAAAGATGAGAAAGAAAATGTGGATTGTGTCCAGGAGTGAACGTTGATAACCAGGCGTGTGTCAATCCGGCGTGTGTCAATTTCTCTCTCTCTCTCTCTTACTCTCTGTCTCTGTATCTCTCTGTCAATTGACTGAAGCTCTGTCGCAAAAGACCAGGTATTACTCACATTCCTCGGGTTTATAATCAACCAAAAAGACAATGCACACAATCCCTTCATGTATAATACTGTTTTTCGATCACACCAACATTTGTTTGTTGTGTCGGCAGGGGGATAATCGAATAGCTCATCCCAGAGTGTTCTCTGAAAGCCTTCCATCTCTCTTTCTCTCTCTCTCTCTCTCTCTCTCTCTCTCTCTCTCTCTCTCTTTTTCTCTTTTTTTTCTCTCTCTCTCTCTCTCTCTCTCTCTCTCTCTTTTTCTCTTTTTCTCTCTCTCCCTCTTCCTGCAAGATAGCGAGCATGGCTGGAGATGCTTGCAGCAGAGGCGAAAGAAGGAGGCTGATTCATTTGAGAGCAGTCAGTGACGAGAGTGCCGAGAAAGGGGGATATGGAGATCACATGAGAGGGAGAGAGAGAGAGAGAGAGAGAGAGAGAGAGAAGGAGAAGGAGAAAGAGAGAGAGAGCGAGAGCGACCGAAAAGGACTATGCACTTTCATATTGCGAGAGAGAAAATGAGACACACACAATGCCCCTTAGACCCATTAATAGATGGCATATTAGCTGGATGAATGGGGGGGGAGATGAGAGGGGATCGAGGCCAAATAAGACACAAAAAACTAGAAACGGTGGTTGCGTGTAAACACGATTACTAACCGAGAAACGAAGGCAACAATCACACGCAAGACAAGGATCATGGTAAACTCATTGTTTGCATTTTGTAAACAAACAAGTATATGTACAAACAAACAAACAAACAAACAACCCCCGTCTGCAGGCTCTGATCGAAGAGCGCGCCGCTGAAGAGGCGGAGCGGGAGCAGGCCGCCTACGAGCAGCAGATGGCCGACATCGTCGAGCAGCTACAGAAGGACCGCGAACAGCGGGGTACGGTACTTTGAATAGTTGAGATACGGTACTTTGAATTCTGGCACGATAGGCTATACCGCGAACGGCGGGGTACGGTACTTTAAATATTTGGGATACTGTACTGCACTTTGAAATGGAACTACTGTAATGTTGGGCTATGGATTTGGTAATGGATTTGTTTTGATATTTATTAGAAACTGGATGTTGATTGTGTTGATTTTTTTCTATGTTACTGGTTTTCGTATTTTATAGCCTATTTCGTATAGTGTGTTTTTGATGCGCTACGATTAGTTTCCTGGTCACGCTGCACGATTAGTTTTCTGTCTACGTCTGTTTTTTTCGTTTGTATTGAGGACTCGGATGTTTGGTTCTCGGATACGAATTCAAGTTGCCCTGATGGCATGCGCCCGAGGCTTGCTATATGAGAATACGATCGTCTATTTGTATTCCCATTTCGGGGAGACGGGGAGAGAGAGAGAGCGAGAAATTTTGGTAATGAAAACAATTTCTCCCTCTACCCTGCTTATAGTGTTCTCCCCTTGGGGAATGCTACATTCATAAAACGGCTAATCCCACTCTCTCCACTCTCTTCAAATGCCCCAACACATAATCGTTTCCCTAGAGAGAAAGCCAAACACGTCCACATCAAATGCGCCAATACGCGTTGCTGGCGCGGCTTAGGAGCGCCATTAGGCGTACGCCTCAACGTTGCGGGCGTTCATTACGCGAGATTGCAGCGACTCCTTTTTTCGAGAGCACCGCGTGGCGCGATCGATTCTGCATTTATTAGAATGACGGCATATATGCTGATAAGGGTATGGTGCGGATATGCACTCGCGACTATTGCATGCTTCTGTCACGCGGTGAAAAGTGTAACAACATTGTTTTCTACATACGTTTTCATTGTTATTTTTTTGCCACTGGGGTGCAAGCGACCCTTCACGCGAAAAATTTCACGGAAGTAGATCTCATATATCACTGCTGATTGAGTGATTAGAGTGACGGGCACGTTTCGTTGTCAGGCAAGCTTCGCAAAACTCTGTAATTGCTTTTTTTCCCATGCAGCTTTCAGAACGGAGCAACTGAGGGGAGTGAGGGGGCGAAGAAAGTGACTGAAAGAGAGAGGGGAGGGCGCAAATTGAGTCACTCCCTTCTCTCAATTCGCTCACAAGACATCTTGATTCACTACACTAATTAGGTCTTCGCAAGGGCGCATATAATATTATTCTGGGAGATAGTTCGCCAGGTTACGGTAGAAAATCGATCTACCCTCTAGTCGCATTCGATCTACCTTCTAGTCGTGAGGAGACCCAAGAGCGCGCTTTCAAACGATAATATCGATCAAAGAAGCCGGCATGCGAATCAAAGAGGCCGCGCCACACTCGAGCCTTTCCCGCGCTGTCTGACCTCTCTCGCTCGAAACTGAGTTTCGCCAACTGACCCCGGCTGGCAATAACAGAAACTATCCTCCAGGCGGCGACTATAGCTCTCTCGTGGTAATTGAATGATATAGGATAGGTGCAGGTTTTTGCGAAGCAATCGCGTGGCAACAGGGGGTTGTGTGCATTAGGAAAGGTATCGATTGTGGCAGTGACATGTCGGTTTGTATTCTACTTGTTTTGACAGAGAGGGGGAGAGAGTTACTTTATATTCTCGTGCTTTTCCAAGGACAAGTCCTAGCAGTGTAGTAAACACTCACCCACTCACTCAATCACACTTTATTACAAAAAAACGTCATTTTCAAATGTTGTTTAACCATTTTCTATCCTTCTTAAAAGTACAATGTACAAAGCTCGTTTGCAGACACTGAGGAGCTGGAGATTGAACTGCAGAGGGAGCAGCAGCAGCAGCCCCAGGAGCAGCAACACCAGGAGGAGCGGGGGGAGCAGGAGATCGATGTGGAGGAGGAGAAGGAGAAGGAGAAGGAGCAGGAGCAGGAGGAGCAGGAGCCCAAGCAGGAGGAGGCCGCTCCCGAGCTCGAGGAGCAGGTGAGACAACATATTATGATATGTCTCAATTATGAAATCTCAATTATGAATTTCTCGAAACACGTGCCCGTCCTTCAACATATCTTCCGTTCAAGCGATCCGTCACCGCACAACACAGTTTGAATGCACTATGAACAAACCAGCACATAGTTATAGTCGCCGCCTGGAGGATAGTTTCTGTTATTGCCAGCCGGGGTCAGTTGGCGAAACTCAGTTTCGAGCGAGAGAGGTCAGACAGCGCGGGAAAGGCTCGAGTGTGGCGCGGCCTCTTTGATTCGCATGCCGGCTTCTTTGATCGATATTATCGTTTGAAAGCGCGCTCTTGGGTCTCCTCACGACTAGAAGGTAGATCGAATGCGACTAGAGGGTAGATCGATTTTCTACCGTAACCTGGCGAACTATCTCCCAGAATAATATTATAAACAAGTGCTCGATAACAATTGATCAATAATCAATCGATAATCAATCGATACCTTGCAGCACGCGCCGATCACGGCGCAGAAGAAGGGCCAGAGCGAGTTCGTGTCGTTCGTGGAGCCCGTCGCCGCCGCTCGGACACAGGACAGACAGCAGGTACGGGGGGGAAACGTATCCGGAAACGTATTGGGTTGAGAGTGAAACGTATCCGGAAACGTATCTGGTAACGGGAGTTGGGAGGAAAACGTGTACCGAAACGTATGCGGAAACGTATCGAGTTTGGTTAAACGTGTCCCGAAACGTAACGAGTGTTGCGTGAAGTCATTTTTTTCGGTTTGAAGAAATCATATTCGAAACGTCACCGGTGCAAAGTTGCAAAGGTTTTCAAACACGAGGCTCAGATAACAATATCTATGTAGAACGGGTAAGAATCGCGAAATCATCTGTAATAAGGACGTCTGCCAATTGAAAAAAATCGCGTATGCCGCTGGTAGTACGTAACATGAAACGTATGCGCATCGAAACTCATGGAAACGTAGCGTCTCGGCTGAAACGTATGTACATCAAAAACTTTTCGTAACCTTCCTCATCTTGCTGCTGGAGAAGCGTTTAGGATTGTAACGTCTTTGCTGATACGTCGATCGAACGTAAAATATTAGCTGTAACTTGACGGAACGCAGCGTTTCACGATCAGGTACAACCCATCGAAACGTCAGTTGAAACGCATGGAAACGTAGCGCTTCGATCTAACGTATCGCAAACGTATCGCAAACGTATTGCCTTGCAGCTGGAGAAGCGCCGCATGTCGGAGGACGGAGTGGGCCGCGTCATGGCCAAGGGCTACTCCGGCACGCTCATGATGCTTGGTACGATTTTTTAAAAGATTTTTTGGTTGTCGAAATTTTTCGTCTCAATTTTTGTCCCTGACCTCTTTTCTATGCGATTGTATTTGTTTGCCGAGCATTAAGTATACATGTGTTAGTAGCTAGTATCCACGATTGGACACACGCTTGTGTTTCCGCTCTCCATCTCTCTCTCTCTCTCTCTCTCTCTCTCTCTCTCTCTCTCTTTGCCCTCCGTCCCTCCCCGCTCACATATTCCACCAGGAACTCGTATTGAATGTGAATATACTTTCACCTTACTGAATGAGAAAGCGCACAAGGTGCGTGAGAGCCTGCGATAACTGTAGTTGCGGTCGGTCTCTTCGAAACACTCCCAAATTCCTGCGAAACACATTGCCTTGCGAATCGTCTTCAGAACACCCCCGAATTGCCTTTGGAACAGTCCCGAACAGTCCCGAACACTTCGAAATGCCTTGCGATCCCTTCGAAACACTTCGGAATCGACTCCGAAGAGACTGACCGCACCTTGTGTGAAACCGGCGGCAAATGTTTGGGAATTGAATACATCATAGTGAGGCGATGACAAGCATCACCAACAACGCGTACGCATCCACGGGCGCACCGAAACCTTGTTGGAACTTGCAGTAGGCATTGTATTACTGTATTTTACGGTATTTCACCCGTAATTTTAGTAATCGATATTGTGTGCTACTCGATTCTGATTCCATGATTCCATTTGCAGCTGTCGGCACTGTGTTGGTCGTTGGAACGATCGGAACCATCATCGGCGGCAGCGTCTACTATCGGTGAGGGGAATCAATGAATCAATAAATCAATAAATCGAAAATGAACAGACAACACGATACCGACAATGATAAAACTATAACTCAATCGATAATCAAATCGATTCAAATGTTTGTTCGAAATCGCAAACATGATTATGACAAAACAGAAATCACTCATAAGAACCTATGATGGTAGTACCTATAAGGTCGATAATCAATCAATCAATCAATCGTTTATCGTTTATCCGGAATCGTTAAATCTGAATATGACAACACAATCATGATGATATGGAGCATACAGTAGTGCCTAAGATGCTAAATACATATGTAGGCTAACGCCGGGGAAAAACAGGAGGCTGACGAGGTTAGTGGCGGGATCCTCACCCGATAACCAATAAATCAATAAATCAATAAATCGATTGCAGCCGGCGCAGCGAGTGCCCGGACGACAGCGAGTACGCGCCGTATGCCGGAACTGGACCGGGAATGAAGAAGAAGAAGGGAGACAAGGGAGATGACAGTCTGGCATACAAGGTTGGAGGGGGGAGGGAGTGAGGAGAGAGAAGGAGGGAGAAGAGAGAAAGAGAGAGGGAGAGAGAGAGAGGGAGGGCGGAAGAGAGAGAGGGAGGGGGAGAGGGAGAGGGAGAGGGGGGGAGAGAGGGAGGGGGAGAGAAGGGAGAGAGAGAGAAGAAAGAGTGGGGGAGAGAGGAGAGAGAGAGGGAGAGGAACTGACGTCATCTCTTTCAGGCGCAGCTGCACCACTACCAGCAGGCCAAGCAGAAGATCATCTGCGGAGATGACGCGCCCGGTACGTTTATATATATATATATATATATATATATATATCTCTTTCTCTCTCTCTCTCTCTCTTTCTCTCTCTTTATGATTTTCTCTACATCTTCATTCTCATTCCTAGCGACTAGTGACATTTCCCTCCATATTCACAGAGCATAGTGAGAATCCACTCGATTCGCACAACCTAGTGAGATTCCCCCTCACCCGCACAACTTAGTGAGATTCCCCCTCATCCACACAACGTAGTGAGATTCCTCCTCATCCGCACAACTTCCAGGCGTGGGAATCGAGAGCGACGACGAGGGGGCGGACGATGAGAACAACTTCAGCGTGTACGAGTGCCCTGGACTCGCGCCGACAGGAGACATCGAGGTAGAGAGAGAGGGAGAGAGAGAGAGAGGGGGGAAAGAGAGAGAGGGAGAGAGAGGGGGTAAGGGGGGGGAGAGGGAGAGAGAGGGAGAGAGAGGGAGAGAGAGGGAGAGAGAGGGAGAGAGAGGGAGACTACGAGGTAGAGAGAGAGAGATAGAGAGGGGGAGGGAAGGAAGGAAAGAAAGAGGGAGGAAGAGAGAGAGGGGAGAGAGAGAGGGAGAGAGAGAGAGGGAGAGAGAGGGAGAGAGAGGGAGAAAGAGGGAGAAAGAGGGAGAGAGGGAGAGAGAGGGAGAGAGAGGGGAGAGAGAGAGAGAGAGGGAGAGAGAGAGAGGGAGAGGGAGGGAGAGAGAGGGAGAAAGAGGGAGAGAGGGAGAGAGAGAGGGAGAGAGAGGGAGAAAGAGGGAGAGAGGGAGAGAGAGGGAGAGAGAGGGGAGAGAGAGAGAGAGGGAGAGAGAGAGGGAGAGAGAGGGAGAGAGAGGGAGAGAGAGGGAGAGAGAGGGAGAGAGAGGGAGAGAGAGGGGAGAGAGAGGGAGAGAGAGAGAGAGAGAGAGAGAGAGGGAAGAGAGAGAAAGAGAGGGAGAGAGAGGGAGAGAGAGGGAGAGAGAGGGAGAGAGAGGGAGAGAGAGAGAGGGAGAGAGAGAGAGAGGGAGGGAGGGAGAGAAAGAGGGAGGAAGAGAGAGAGTGAGGGAGAGAAAGAGAGGGGACGGAGGGAGGGAGGGAGAGGGAGAGAGAGGGATAGAGAGGGAGGGAGGGAGGGAGGGAGGGAGGGAGGGAGGGAGGGAGGGAGGGAGGGAGGGAGGGAGGGAGGGAGGGAGGGAGGGAGGGAGGAAGAGAAAGAGAGGGGAGAAAGGGAGGGAGCGAGAGAGAGGGGAGAGAGATGGAGAGAGAGGGAGAGAGAGGGAGAGAGAGGGAGAGAGAGGGAGAGAGAGGGAGAGGGAGGGAAAGAGAGAGAGGGGGGTAAGAATGGAGAGAGAGAGAGAGAGAAAGAGAGAGAGAGAGAGATGCCCTCTTCAGGTGTGCAACCCGAACTTCGGTCACTAGACGCGCCCCGCAGCCCCGCCGCCCTCCCTACAGTATTCGCCCCCTCTTCCATCAGATCTGTCCTCCGCCGCGGGGTACTGTAGCCAACACCTGGCTACGGTAGCCCCGGTGTTGTCATCATGTATACTCTCTCTCTATCTATTCTCTCTCGTCTACCGTGTATATCAGTGGTCGTGTGCCCTCCATTCATTCATCGTGAGAATTCACTCTCTCTCTTCTTCTCGCTGGCGTTTCGTAGTGAGATTCTACCGGTTTATCGTACCACACCCCGTGACACAAGTATCACTCTACAAATACAAACACATTGAAAACTCCTCACAAAAAGACATGTGGTTACAAAGATGTTCTATCGCTACTCTGGCTACTCGCACCCCCCGGTTACATTTTGTGTATACACCCACTTCACACTCTTCCTTTGTGTTTTTGTTAGATACGGTGTTGTGTGGGTACTGTAATCGAATAAAGGCATACGGTGAATGAACCATGAATCGGAGGCTCGCCTTGTTTTCGCATTTCAACGCTCGCCTATCGCTTACAGTACCCCTGGTTAGATTCGATGTTGTATATTGATTGATGTGTATCGATTCATTGATTGTCTCTCTCTGTCTGTCCGGCTAATACGTAGGGAGGGTGGCTAGAAAGAAATACGAACGAGATCTCGTGAATAAAGTACCTACTTGTTGTTTGTTCGTCAATTGTTTTCCAAAAGTTGTATACTGCCATGTCTTGCTAACACATAGAAAGGGTGCCTGTGTGTAGTTTTATTTTAGGAGATAGTGGGGGTCCTCGTATATGATTAATGCGCAAAAATACGCCAAATACGGGGTGGAAGCGAGAAAGGCGAGAGAAGCGATAGATCCTGGATGGCGAACGGAAACAGATTCAACAGCAACATGACAATAACAACGATGAGTTTTGTGTGCTGGGCGGTTTTATGCATTGGAGAGATTGTTGCTCTCGCGTGTGTGTGAGAGAAAGATGAGAAAGAAAATGTGGATTGTGTCCAGGAGTGAACGTTGATCAATCCGGCGTGTGTCAATCTCTCTCTCTCCCTCTCTCTCTCTTACTCTCTGTCTCTGTCTCTCTCTGTCTCCCTCTTTTTCTTTCTATGAGTTCTGTCTCTCCTATGTGTTCTGTCGTATGCCCTAATCTCATTCAAAAATGAACGCATGCAAAATGTCGCGCTGTCCGGCGTTTGTTTTGAGAAAAGACGTTCAATTAGACCGCGCATCCAAAATGTCCACGTGCAAAAAAGACGCTCGTGCGATGGGGGTATTTGCCTCCGGGCCGCGAAAAAAAGGGAGAAAGGGGAACCTGCACTGACGTGAACGTGACACGAACGATGTAGTGCATAATGTTAATTATACTTATGTGCGATTGAATTTTCGATCGCAGACATCAAAAAAGTGATCTGAAAAACGTTGCCAGCTGATAATCAATTTCATATTTTCTGGTGGTTATGATGTCTCGTCATTTGCAATGTCGAATGCCACGGTCGACTATACTTTAATAACTTCGATTTTCGTAACAACGCAATGTTTATACGGAATTCCATCAATCTACGTGAACATTCAACTACTCCGGTTCATTAAAACCGAAACAAATGTTAAATCTAACTCATTTTTCCGTCTCTTCAAAATATTCACCGTGATGGTTAGTCAGTTCATATTCTCATCTCAATTCTAATATTTCAGAGTAGTTTGTATTTCGCGTTCGACATATGGACAAGATTCAGTACAACTGGACTTTTCAACAAGTATTTGTCATTTCTCCTCAGCTATGAATGGACCTACGCTCTCACTCCCTTCTTTCTTCAATTCTACTTTTTCACAACCGCGCAAATGATAACTATAGTTTTTGTCGTCATCAATCGCATGACGGCTGTCGCTGTTCCAAACAAATTCACAAAGGTATACAATTATCGTATTTATACCGTATGTATCCACCGTATCATATTACCGTTTCTTCCTAACCTTTATATTGATATTTCAGTGGTGGAAAAAACTATTTCCTATGGTTAAGACCATAATTTTTCTTCTTCCCATCTGTCTTTTCCCGCACATGATTATTTCACCAGTCAGAATCCAAAACAATTTGGGAGGGATTTCTATGGACTACAAGCGAGTTATCAACTGGGTGCGAAATTATACCATTTCAATATATAAAAAAAACACCAATAGCAAATGGGTGCTTTTTTGCAACTTGCCATTGGGATTAAGTAGTAAGTAGTATCGAAAACTTTACAAACTAACGAAAACTAGTACTGAAAACTTCACAAAACGATTCACAAAGCAATTCGCAACTGGCAACATTGTAATAGTAAGGTGTAGGTACATAAGCCTCATTCCCGCGTGCAACCTAAAGTTTGAAAAAAAGAAGAGTGCCGGAAATACATTTCAGATGTCGAACAGCAAGTTGATGACAATCATTTCTTCATGCACCGTCAGCATTATAGTTGTATGCACGGTTGTCACTTTCGTATTTTTGAATCGCTTGAAAGTCGACAACAAAGCCGCTGAGAAAAATCTGATTTGGACGAGTTTTGCCATGTCCGTTTCGGTCTGCGCTTTCGGTGCAACTCAGGTTTTTTTTACAATTTGTTTTTAAATCTGACGTTATGTCTTAGTTAGATTGACCATGACAAAGCGTACAATCAAAGTTTATGTTTATGCCTGGTTACTAGTTTTAATAATAACAATAGTAATATTCAATACCGTGTATACTATATAGAAGAACACATGACAAACACATGAATAGAGTGAGTACGGCAAGTGTGATTGGAAAATGAATAAAGACAAATACAAAAATAGGATAAAAAAAGATAACACAGGTTCCCAAATGAGCACTAATTCAATTTTGGACGGAGGGAACAAATGGGGGTTGACTAGGAGGTACGATTTCACTGTTTGATGACTGTTCAAGTATTATTTTAGATTGTCTTGAAATTCAATCAGTCATTTGCAGATAGCCTTTTTCCTGCTGCCCTGGTCAGTCACCGCCAACATTTGGTTGGTTCGTCCGTTCTTCTCCGATCTAGTCTCGTTCTCGCTTCCCTGGTCGTTCCTCTGCTTGAACCGCGGTTTCCGGACATTTGTAAGTATAAGGTCTATGAAAAAGTATACAACATACAAATATCACGGTTCGGATTGTTGCACAGCGCGCCCACAGAGAGAGCGGCGCGCGCCCAGGCCGCACCGCGAGTGAATGGGCGCGTAGCGATTTCAGTCGAGAAATTGTCGCGCTCTAGCGCTTGCTGGTAATTTCGCGCGTCGCGTGTTCGCGGAGCGGCTGCGCGCCCGCCGCTGTCGACTGTGCAACTATCCGGGCCGTGAATATACAATATACAACATAATATACAACATACAAAGACTATACAACATAATTCACAGGTGCTTGAGCGAACGAATCAAAGAAGTCTGCGTGGTTCTTCGGTTTCTGCAACCTCAGCATTCACACTATAAAACATGTATAGTATTATCACCTGCACGTTTTTTTTCACAATAAAATCGGTTTTTATAAACTAATAAAGCGTATATGATTAATATTGTTTCACCTGCTTGTTTTTTGCTTCTTCCCTAGTTTCTTCATTAGTTTTATTTCGACTGAGGTATAGAGGTTTCCAGTTGAGCCACTTTATTGATGAACAGAGAACTTGACTAGGGTTTTTGTAATGATGTTTATCTGCCGTGTGCCGTGAATTAACATACTCGATTATGTGAAAATAGCGAACAGGGTATGGCTAAAATGGAGCTTGCCCTAGGCTGATTGGTGTAAACAATCAGCCAATCAGCTCGTGTGTTATTCAGTTGTCATTTCGTGTCCCCTCCATGCGGAAGAGTGCATCTGAAGTAGTAGATTTAACAGAGAGGAAAAGAGAGAGAGAGAGAGAGAGAGAGAGAGAGAGAGAGAGAATGACGATAACACGAAGAGAGAGAGAGAAAGATAAAGAAAGATGATTTTGCATACCTGATTGTCCTTGCCAGGTAAATTGCGTTCGCAGCGTAAAATACGAACAAGCTCCTCAAAAAAGTTTTCTTCAAACAAAGTATATATCCTGGACACGCACCTGCCTGAGGTCAGAAATAATACATATTGTGAGCATAATAACAAATGGATAGATGATAATGGAAAGAGCTAGATGTGCACCGGTGAACCATGTTGGTATGGACAAATCTGATACGAAATCAATCATCTATCGCAACTTTCTGTCGATGACTGATTTTCGTGCGCTGAGTTTGTGTTCCTGAATAATCTACACAAAAGTATGCGCTTTTTTCGCTACCATAGTTTATGGACTTGAAAAGACTGTTTGGTCGGTTTTTTGTAGTTTCTAATTAACATAAACATGCGCTTGGTCTCATGAAATTATAAAGAAACTAGCTAATAAATGAATAGATAAAAAATTTACATAAGATAAACGAGCTCACGTTTCTGTTTCTGCAAAATAGTGACGATAACTCGAATACATATGTTTACTCCCGGCACAATACTCTGGGCGAAGAAAATGTAGCTGAAAAGTACAACACTGTATTTTGAACAATCACGAACATCGTTTACCTGATGTAAATATTATTCGCCAACTTTCGACTAGAAGCTGAAAATTATTGTTGCAAAACATCTTCTTACTTTAAATCAGGACAAGTTCAGGACAACTTTTGAAAGAATAAAACGCGCTAATTGTTCTCTGAGTTCTTCTTCTATTTAAATTTTTTGAATGGTGATTCGTTTATCTCAAAAAACTCGAGACCAACTGTGATCACCAAGACAACGAGGCGACCAACTGTGTTCTCTTACTCACTAGACCAACTAGAAATTGAATTCTTCGAGATTTTCCCAATTTTGATTTTTTTAACGAATGAGTAACGCACCGGTGCCAGAGATTTGCGCCAGCTGTCGTTTGAAGTAACGAATAGTCATGAAACATAAGGCGACGCAAGTGATAGTGAGGATGAGCACGTAGAGTTGGAAGACCTAAAGCATTTGGATTTGAATTCAGATAAAAAATTTCTTCTTTCTTTTTGGATGGTTTCTTATCGCCCGGCAGAATCCAACTTGACTTTTTCTCTGTGTCTTTGAGGAGGTCGTAGTAAGTAGTGTGAGTATGTTTAGTGCACTGTTTTTCACGTATCACATATCATAGCGTAAGTGTAAGTCACCATGGTCCTTGGCTTGGCTTCGACGTTTTTGACGTGCACGCAGACGTCGTTCTGTCCGATGTCGCCGTCGATGTTGAGGAGCACTTGGTGGAGAACCTGGAAAAGGGATCTCATGAAAATTCTTCTCGTCAGTACTGCTCACATTCACAAAACTCTTTTCGATGTTTTAGCAATAATATTATTAGCTCCTTCACACATTTCCGTGAAAGAGACCATTTCTGTAGGGTTACAAAAGATAGTTTTCGAATGATTTTTTTTAAACAATGAAAACTTCGCGGCAAAACTTTTCTATCAATGAATAAAGCGCGCCAGTTATGACTTCCCTGAGTTCTTCTTTCATTAAAAAAACTCACAAAAGGGTAGGAAAAATAAAAATTCACAAAACGAACAAAGGAGACACTCACAAAAGAGCTAGGAAAATTAAAAAAAAACACTCACAAATGGTGCGCACGCTGCGGCGAGGAGCATATAGTTGTGGCGGTTGCGCATCCGCCACTCGCGCACCATCTTCAAGTACCGGATCACGGCAACGGTCTGCAATCAATTGATAATCGATAATGTTTTACATACTTAAGTATGTTTTATAGTCAATCAATAGTCGATAGTAAAGTCCATAAAAAGTCCGCAAGTGATCATTTAATAATCGATACTATTCTTGCCATCATTTTTGCATTCATGTGATCATTGCCAAAATGTGCTTTTAGTCACTCACAAATATCAACGGCACCCATAGGTAAGCTCCCAGGTAGTAGATTGATCGGAGGATCGAGCATGTGTTGATAGTGAGTCTCTGAAGATGTGGATAAGATAGAAAGAGAGAGAGAGAGAGAATAGAGAGAAAGAGAGAGAGAGAGAGAAGGAGAGAGAGTACTTATACCTTCTCTGGGTTGTAGTGATGTATGTAATATGCAAAACAAGGTACGATAAATAGAAAGAGTGTGAGAACATAGCCCGGATAGATAAGAATACACAAATTGTTTTGCAATAACTCATAACTCATAACTTTAGATTGCATTGTTTTAGATAAATTTTAGAATACAAATAAATTTCGTTTATATATATAACTTCCTGTTTCCGTGTGATAGTAACGTAATATCACCACTATATAGAAAAGCAAAAATCAAATGCATTACTCACGGAAAAGCGTTTATATAAATCAGACCGTCGCGTCATTATCAAAGTAAACAGAAGAACGGGAATGGGAATAGTGAAATGACAGCAAATCTGGATGACTGAAGTGTGCGTGGAAAACAGATCGTCCACTTCTGAAAAAGTTAACCATTTTGAAATCGAATAGTACAAATGCTAGTAATTATGATCACTGTTAGAAGTGAATAAATTTTAAAGTGTGTAATAAACGTGATGATTACAGATGGAGAAGGGGATGTGGGGATGATTACATTATTGATTCACCTGTGACATCAGTTCCGTGAAGATCGAGAGTATCCGTTGTCGACATAATGAAAGGTATGTTGCAAAACTCACCCCTGAAACACACTGTTTCGTCGAGTTTTTTTCTGCTACACAATGATCAGTATAGTCAGAATCTGTGAGTTAGCGAAAGAGAAAGAAAGGAGAGCGATGCACTTTCTGATACCAATGAATCAGAGTTGAATATTGAATAATGTTTTTATATTAGACAGAGAAATGAGTTCCAGGAAAACTATGAAAAGAGAGATTGTGTGAATGGAAACGGAAAGAAGGAGTAGTGTCTAGTGTGTTGTATAGGTGTAGTGGTAGCGATTGAGCAATGCCGGATAATATTGTTAGTGAGAAGGTATTGCTCCTGCGTAGGCGATAGTGGAGAGAGGAGAGAGAAAGAGAGAGAGAGAGAGAGAGAGAGAGAGAGAGAGGGGGGGGGGGGAAAGAGGAGAGAGATAGAGAGATTTATTCGAACGACAAACACTTGATTTTGATATAAAAACGAAAAGCAAACATCAAAAAGAAATCGCATGAACAACACTGTAACAGATCAAGAAAAAAAGACATCTGACAAAATGTATCGCCCTGGCCGGACAAAAATAGACCCTGAGAAAATACTGCAACGACAAAAAAAGGTAATCAGGTCATGAAATCATGAATGAAGATTCAGGTATTAAAAAATGGCAATCAGGTGATTAGTGTACACTACACTCTGTGTACACTCTGAATTTTGAAGTTGAGTTAACGCCGGGATGTGGAAATATGATGGAAACGATGCAGTTTTGCCAGTATAACTATTTGTTGAAAATGCCGGCAAATCGATAAAAATTGAGCTCAAAATGTGTCAAAATGCAGAAATTGGTGCCAATTGGTGCCAATTTTCAATGTTCAACAGAACTTTTCACAGACTTAGAGGTATCTCAGTCACATAGTTGTACTGACAAAAGTGCATCATTTTCATAATAATAATAATAATAATAATAATAATAATAATAATTTATTACTTACAGTTCACACTGTGCCACTCACAAAAATACGATGAAAATGAAGAAAAAACAATGCAACAAATAAGTGCGTATCAATCTGTAAGACCAGCAGTTTCAACTAATACCCACCCCTGCCTGGAGGTGGCGTGGGAGAGCGGGCGGAGCAACCCGAGTGAGTACATGAGGAGGCAAGGCACTCTGGGGCAGGCACTAGTTTCCACCACGGTAACGTCTCGATAACAACACTTTAGAATCAAGGGGAGGGGAAAATTGCATCTGATTGTAAAAGTAATCATAAGGAAATGGGTGTGATCGTGTGTGCTAGTGTATATGGTAGGGGGCTCGAGATGGGGCAAAGACGTGTATGAAGTTGTCGTTGGTGGTTCTTGTTGTTGAGAATGTGTAGAGTGTGCGTCATATTCTGACATCCTAGTGTTCATCATATTTTGACATCCTAGTGCTAACTCAACTTCGAAATTCAGAGTGTACACTCCCTTTAAAGAAAGACTCCGGGGAAGGTGCCAGCCGGCGCAAAATGCCGCGCCTCAATGACACACTGGCGCATGTATTCGTGGCGAGACTAATTTCACTGTTCACTACCGTGTCTCTATTACTGGGTCATCAGCGCATGATAAGCGCGGGAAAGCAGCGGCAGTGAGGGAGAGTGTGCGTGACCCGCGCGGTTTCTTTCATATTGTGCCAGCCGAACACTCAATCGATCAACAAAATGGCGCGAACTCGTCTTGTAGAGGTCTCTGCGATTGCGCCTGCCTATTAAGGGCGATCTCGCGGCACTTGCAAAATGCCAAAATCTTGCGCCCAGTCTGACTGTCGATAGTATTCGTACTGCCGAAAAATATTAGTTATGCAGGTTTCCGCGAGGAAAAAATGTTTCTTCTGTATATAGATACAATTCACGATTTTCTGTAAATATGGACCCCTAATGTTGTTTTCCGTGGAGGCCTTCTTTAAAGGTAAAGAAGTGATGAATAAAGACGAATGTGTGAAGAGAGTGAAATGAAATAAGAAAAAAAGATATTTGTTCTGATTAGGTGTGTTTTTGGTAAACAATCACTATAAAGAATATATTTTTCTTATCTCGGGTGTATGGAGGAAATATGTGCATCTTGAAGTTCAAGGAACAAAGAATGAGAGAGAGAGAGAGAGAGAGAGAGAGAGAGAGAGAGAGATGTGAATTAGGACTGATGAACTCTATTCTGATAACCTCATTTATTTATAACACTTATAACATACTGATGAATACTGATAAATATAAATTCATGTACTCGTGTACTATAAATCTACTCTAATACAGGTATTACGTGAGTGATTCAGACAAGGAACTTGAATGAAATTCTATACTTTGGAAAACAGAAAGCCCGCAATTTTACTTCAAAGTGAATGCTTGAATAATAACGGATGTTCTAAGAAAGAGTGCACCAAACTTTTCTAGGTGAAGTATACTAAACTATTATTACTCGTGTGATTGGACTTCTGATAGGAAAGAAATAAGTAGCCGTTATGGCGCAAGCAAACGAAATTGCCCTGCCAGAGAAATGAGTGCATGGACACGTACACATGTTTACATGATAAATATCACAGAATAAACACAAAGAGATATCAATACGGAACTCATCTTGCGGAAACAGTCTTTGAAATATGATACTGTGATCGAGATGTGGGATGTATTATAAGGATGTGTGGGTTGAGTGGAGTCATCCGATTTCTTGTTTGTTGTTGGTTCTTTTAGAAAGGTGTACACTTATATTTCTAGTTAATGAAATTTGATTTATGTCAAGTGGACCTTCATTATTTATTCTACTATTAAAATTAAAATGTGTTTTGTCCATCAAGCTTGTTATTTATACGTCTCCTATTCCCGTTTCATTATTATTTTCACGCAATATTCGTCAACCACATGTAGCAGAAAATTCACCAGCTGATTTCGTTATTTCATGTTGTTTTGTTGTTGTTTGTTGATTGACGTGTATTTTCGTATTGTCTCCCTAATTTTGTTATCTAAATTCACGAACTTATGTCTTATCTACTTTCAGATGCACTAACCCTTCTGTGAATGACTGAGGTGCAGTAAGCCAGTTAGTTGAAATGTCGCAGAATCGTCGGGGCGGATACAACTACGACGACCGCCAGTTGAACAACCGTCGGCCGAGCGGCTACAACACGTACGTTCGGATTTCTATTGTCTCATCTTTTCCAATTTAACGATCGACTATCGTGATCTGATTATCGCTTTTCTGATTTTCACCGGACCACATACTATACTATTTTGGATCCTGTAAAGTTACATCATGATATTTCATTTAGTATGTACGAAGGAGGAGGCGGTTGCGCGCCCGGCTACAACTACTCGGCCGCGTACTCGCAGGGCTCCTTCCCCCAGCAGCAGCCCTCGCACAGTACGTGTTTGCGTGTTTCCAACTTCCGCTTCCGCTTGTTTCACATAGTCGAGTCTGTTTTTTTCCAGTAATGACCTTGCAGCGTACACTGATCAGCACCGTCGCGACCGCCACTTTGGTCAGGAGCGGCAGTACAGGGAGCAGTTCGGGGCAGGAGGAGGAGGGGCGGGAGGAGGAGGAGGAGTGTTCGCGGGATCGGGAGGGCAGGGACGGCAATCGGCATATGCCGAGCGGTGCGTGCGAGTTTGAAAAGATAGTTTTTGATCAGGGAAACGGGGTATTGGACTTTTCAACGACACATTCCTTCCGTACTCACGCATTTCCGGTAATCTTTTTGTGGCTACTGATCTACTTTGGACCTTAATTTAAGTTGCGCACCATCATTTACGATATTCATACCTAGTTATAAATCGAGAATTTCTAAATTTTGCAGTAGAAGTAGACCATCAATTTTGATAGAATTTGTGTAGAAGATATTATCTTTCCTCACTGTACTCATGTTCACTTCTCGCAGATAATTTTACATGTTTAGCTAGGCAGCTAGGCTTTATATAGAAGATATCATCTTCCCCTCTCTTATCCTCCTTCCAGCCCGTACTCGTTGCGCGGTTAAAAATCGAAAGTTTCATGGTACTAACTTAGTCTCAAAACATTATGTTGTCGATATTAGCTTAGCACTCATTTAGAAGATACCATCTTTCCTCCCTGTACACATATCCTTCTTGCAGTCCGTACTCATTGTCCCCTCCTTGCAGCCCGTACTCGTCGCGCGCCTCGTTCCCCTCGCCCGCCTTCTCCTCGTTCGGCTCGCCCTTCCCCGACCGCGGCGGCTTCCCCTTTGTGCCCTCCGCCCACGAACCGCCCGCCAAACCGCAGAGTGAGTTGTTGATTATGTGGTTTAGGTGGTTTACATTGAACACCTTTTACCTACTTTCTATAAGCAGAGTATGAAGCCGATGGAGAGTACAGACACGAAAACTTGATCACGCGCATTTTGTTGTTAGTGGCGGAATACATAGTTATTTACCATTGTCTTCTACCTGTCCACCTCTCACACAACGAACGTGGTTGTTTACTTGTTGTTTACCTTTGGCATTCTACCTGTCCACCTCTCGCACAACGAACGTGGTTGTTTACTTGTTGTTTACCTTTGACTTCTACCTGTCCACCTCTCACAGGTGATTGTTTATATATTTGTCCACCCTCGCTCACCCTCCCTCTTCAGCGGCGCGCACGTGCGGTGTTGTGATGTGGCGGGACTCTTCCTCCTGTCTGTCCGAGTGTCTTTGCGAACACTCGTTCCTCCACCCAAAGTGCCACTTCTACGTCGACGGAAGGACGCTGGTCGGTGCGGGGTGGTAGCGCTACGAGGGATAAGTCATTGTGCATTGTACTATATTGTACTGATAAGTGGGGTAGTCAGAGGTACAGTACAGTAGAAAACTAGACACACACCGAGAAAACTTTAATGAGTAGTAGGAAGGGGCTGCTCATGGTAGGAGCTGCTGTTCTAGAATGTCCCCTCTGTATTCGCCTGTGTTTCGAAGTCAGTATCGAAGGTCGAAGGGAGTTTTCGGCGGGGTGGTGTATTGCTAATTCATGGCGTTGAAAACGTTGTTCATCTGATAATTAGATTTTATTGAATGTACTACCAATGTACTACCAATGTACTACCAATGAATGTAGTCTTAATTTGAAACATGTACTTTCAGCAACAAAATGGTTTGGTCTGTGGAAATCATGCGCGAAACCTGGTTGCCTACTTTTGAAAATGTTTTGTGTGTAGCTGGCTGGGGAAGAAAATAAATGGTACCAATTCTTCAAATCTATCAGATTACAGAGAAACTGTCGCGCCCGTCATAAGTGCTCTTGCTTGGCAGCTTGCGGGAATAGAAAATAAAAAAATAATTGTAATAATAAAATGTATATATTTGCGAGTGATTCACATGTAGATGCGCGACCACTCATCGGCCCGCCTGGACACGCTGCCGCCACACGCGGTCGCATTCGAAGCAGGACACAAGGTGGGTGGGGGGGGGGGAGGGAGAGAGAGGGGGGGGGGGGAGATTAACGATATGAACCTCGGATTGTTTGCATATTTCTTGTTTGCTATGGTATTGCTTTATGAAACCTATATCTAACAAGAGCCAACGAGAGAGAGGGGGGAGGGAGGGAGGAGAGAGTTCTCTCTTCAGGTGGAGCTGGAGTTCCAGTGGTCGCCGCCGCCTGCCTCTGCCTCGCACGACACCACCCACTACCTCATCCACGTCGACGCTATGGCAGTCGATGACGGTGAGGAGGGGGGGGGGGAGGGGGGAGGGGGTTATCGATTAGATATCGATTCGAGTAGCGATCAGTCTCTTCGAAACTCCCTTCAATACCGACTTCTAAACGTCTTCGAAACACGACCAGAAAGCGTGTTTCGAAGGGGCTGACCACACCTTGTGTGTAGCCGCTATGGATAAATTTTGTGTAGATTGAACATTGCACATTACGTTTACTGAAAATGGTATGCCACGCATTGATGTTGTAGCCGATATTTCCCTATGATCGAATTGGTGAAACACATAACCCATTAGTCGCTTCTGAGCTACTGTCCTTTTCATCACTTTTTTCCGTCGATATTCCTCATCCTTGCCTTATCCGATAGTGAATCGCAGATTGACTGCAAGCTGTCTATCCTGCATACACCCAGTATACGTTTCATGCATACATATCCCCCCTACTCACTGACTGCCTTGCGCAGCTGGTTCTCCTCACTTGACGTCACGTGAATTAGGGGCGGCGCGCAGCGGCGCCCGTTTGTTTTGAGCTGTGACGCGCGCAACACGCCACTCCCAAGGCACACACGATTTCTCTATTCTAATACAATATACTTAATTAGTGTGCGTTATTTGTTAGAATATCACTTTGTAAGACCTATGAGTATGATTCGTGAAACCAATATCGGTTGCGGCATCCAAAAACCGCCCTCTCTTGCTCTCTCCCGCTTTGCCACTAAACGTGTTTACGACGGCGGCGGCGGCGGCGACGACGGTGTGCATCACGTAAGCTCCGCCCACTGCACTTTGCGCTCATTGGTCGCCCGGCTCTCTTGCGTGCGCACTCTGATTGGCTGAGCGCATGCCCCGCCCTTCGTTCACCCACTCTCGTGTCGGCTCGCCGTCCAGGCCACCGCCCCAGTTTTGGCGCGAAAACTGTGGGGGGAGGGGAGTGTGCGGAGCGGAGTGAGTGGGTAAGAGAGAGAGACGCGAAATAGCGCGTGTCAATGAGAGACTGGCATTGGCAGGCGCACGAGCGATTCGACAAAGCAGTGCGTTTCCATATTCAGGATACGTTTTCTAAAGTTTCGAATATGTATACATAACATGTTCGGCACATCAACCTGAAAAACAATTTCTTCGAAATTTGAGAAAAGGACATCCATTCTCTTTCGAAAAGTACACGAGTAAAGAGGAGTGGTTTGTTTTGATCTAATTCAACAAAAGCACATGCATAAAATCTCTTCGCAGCTGACTAAAATTTCAAAACAAACCTGCTCTTTCTGATCGATGAAAAATATAGTATGCACTATAATCGTGTCATACATTTTGTTGCAAGTTACTTGTTGGGATTAACAGTATCCTGAATACCTGAACTCAACATGCTAACAAGAAAACAATTAGAGTTTTAAAACATCGTTCGAAAGAGCAGGTTTGTTTTGAAATTTTAGTCAGCTGCGAAGAGATTTTATGCATGTGCTTTTGTTGAATTAGATCAAAACAAACCACTCCTCTTTACTCGTGTACTTTTCGAAAGAGAATGTGGATTGTGTTGTGTCACTGACTCTGGCGGTTGCAGCCTCGTCTAGCTTTTAGCAGTGATACTGGAATGTGTCTGTTGTGCTGTCATGATGCCTACTCGTTTGTGTGTCATCCTTGATCCCCATTGCAGATTGATTGATTGATTGATTGATTGATTGATTGATTGATTGCAGCCTCTTCGCAGCCGGTGTCCGCTCCCCGCCGCGCGCCCATCGCCATCGTCAGTGTGGAGGAGAACCAGCTGCGCATGGCAGTCAGTGAGTAGGCGGGGGATACGTATGCATGAAACGTATACTGGATATGTATGTAGGATAAGAAGCTTGCAGTCAGGGAGTGGCATAGATACATGCTACCAACTTCATTGCTTATCATTGTATATCTGCTGCTTCTTGAGCTAGATTGGCGCTACGGGTAGTCAGGGACATGGATAGATGGTGGATGGTCGCCACCTCGCAACTGCATTGATCATGAGCGCTTTCCGATTTTTGGAAAGGCATTTCTAATTCGAATTTCATATGCTAGACGAGTACTAGTTGCTCATTTTGTGAAAGTGATTTGTTTAAATTCGATAATCTATGTTTTGCAGACGAGTTCCACGACATGGTGGTGGTGCATCCGGCGGTGTTCCGACGGTCGGCCATCGACGATGCGATGCGGAGGGGAGAACACACGGCGAGCAGCTATGAAGAGGTACGGGGAAGGGGGGGAGGGAAGGAGGGAGGGGTAGAGAGGGAGAGAGGGGAGAGGGAGAAGAGGTTAGAGAGGTGAGAGAGAGGGGGGAGGAGAGAGAGATGGAAGAAGGGAGGGAGAGAGGGGGGGGAGGGGAAGGGGGAGGGAGAGAGAGAGAGGAGAGAGAAAGTTGGATGTTGGAGGATGCTATGATAAGAGGACGATTTTCGATTGATAGAGAGTGTTGTGACAGTTGTTTTATTCTGGATATGAAACTTAGTATGGATAGGTTTGTTGAAGTGTGAAATTTTCGATGTGGTATGGACATTTATGCTAGCCACAACGGATACGGTTACGGATTAACATTTTTGTGCAAAGAACATTTTTTCGCAATGAAACGTAGCACAATGCACAAACGTGAACATATTATTGTGTTTTGTTGGATGCAAAATAAGGAACTGAACAAGATGACTACAACAATACCTTTTTTTCTAACTGTGTACCTGACATGGCGATTGTTTCCCCGTTTACCCTTGATTATTGATTAGATTATCGATTGATTGCAGGACAACGCGTTCTCGTCGCTGGCGTTTGTGGCGCGCACTCTGGTTGCGGATGTGGCGGCCGCGCCCCGCTGGATAGCGGATAAATATCAGGTGAGAGAGAGGGAGAGAGAGGGAGAGAGAGGGGAGAGAGAGGGGAGAGAGAGGGAGAGGGAGAGAGAGAGGGAGAGGGAGGGAGAGAGAGAGGGAGATAGGGGGGAGATAGGGGGGAGAGAGGCAGAGAGGCAGATAGGGGGGAGAGGACTGTTTGGAATTGTTTTTTGTTGTGGTGTACGAATTGTAGATTTTTTGAGTGTTGTTTCTGAACGAAAAATCAAATGTGTTTGATGTTTCGATGGATTGCAACTGATTGTTGAAACGTATGTTTCTGGTTTTCAAAAAAAAATCAATTTGAAATTCCGTGTAATGTTGCAGGTTCGCCAGTCTGTGAAACGAATGGCGCTGTCGATTGCGCCCAATGGGGAGACGAGAGAGGGGAGGGGAGTGGTGAGCAAGGTGAGGGGGAGAGGAGGGGAGTGAGAAAGAGAGAGAGAGAGAGAAAGAGAGAGAGAGAGAGGAGAGAGAGAGAGGACTCCCTTTTCTCGCAGGTCTCCCCGAACACGTACTGCGTGGTGCGCCCCGTGGACGACTCGCATGGGAGTGAGGTGGGCCCGGACGGTCTCTTCTGTCCCATTATGTGCCTCGACAACGACATCAAGGTGGGCGGGGCCACCGGGGGCGGGGCTTGCTGGTTGATAGAGTGGGAGGGGCTCGTTAATTTGTGGTAACAACGAAAGAAAAATGTTATTGAGTGATAATCACTGAATTAGATTATCCGAATTTGGTGAAACGTATGAAAAGGTGTTTTGATTTTTGATAGTTGGCTCAGTGAGGGCAGATGTACTGGAAATGGAATAGTGATAGAAGCGAAAACGATCATCCCGAAAAATTGTCTAGTTTCGGTTAATACATAGTTGTGAAAGGTGCGCGAAATATATGCAAAACGGGTAATGGTAACAATATTTATCCAACAGAAAAGAAGTCGTGTGTGGAAGAGGTGGAGAGAGAGAGAGAGAGAGAGAGACTGTGATACAATGATACGAACATACGATAGTTGAGTGAGATGGAACTGTTAGTAGCCGTCGAAGAGACTAGACGACTGAGAGTCTGACACAATATCCCTATGGCTAGAATGGAATAGCGACATTTTATATACTCATGCGCAGAACTCGGGATTACAAGGCATTTATTTATCCCATCCTCATAATGGCCCGCTTTCCCATGCGCAGCATGGCTCGCTTGGAGAGGGCGGAGGGCTGGTCTGAGGAAGAGGAGGAGGAGGAGGGAGCGACATCGGGGGTGAAGGCGGATCTGCAATACCGTAGATTGTAGAATTGTAGTGTTGCTTAGAATTGTTGCAGAATGCATTTTCTGTTCGCAACTGTGGATGGCATTTTCTTCTAAAAGACAATTTTGGAATACTGACATTGTTCAACTGATCAACTGGTAGTATATCAGTATTCGAGCTGATACGTATTTTTAGTCGTGGGAAAGTTATTGCTAACAAGTGTCGATTAAGTCATTGAAGCCGATGGTGACCAATTTGATGTCAGAGATACCCTATGAGGTCCCCTTTTGAAAAGCATTTTTAAATTCACAGGACCGGCTGTACGTTTCGAATTTTGGTTCGAACCCTACCGGTGTATTTCTTTTTGCCGACACTTTTTTGACTTTTTGTTGACACTCGGTCAGTGGTTAGATGTAGGGTATTCTCCATTTTCACTGTACGGCGGGTCTCAGTCGACTCAGACCATGACCAGACTGTGACGTCGAATAGGGTGTGTTTTGATAGGAAACGGTTTTTGAATAGTGGCCCCCTAGAACACCGATTTGGTGTATATTAACTTCTGTGACCTAATCCTCGTTGTAAGTTCCAAGGCGTATTTTGACCGACCTGGGATCGTAGTCGAGGTATGAGACGACTCCGGGTTGTTGCAGCTGGTTGAATGGGTAGTCTGCGAGTGGAATGGCGAGAGAGGAAGAGAGGAGGCAGAGGAGAGGGAGCAGCAGCGGGTGCATGGTCTGCAATGGCAGCAATGGAGACGGAGAATGCGTAAAGGTAGTAGTAGAAGGCGATGGGGGTTAGTGGCGCGTGAAATCAAATCAAATCAAATGCTTTTATTCGGGGTCGCTATTTCATGATCATATGTTTAGAAAGCATATGATCATGAAATCATGAATAATATATTGCGTGAAAATGTTGTACATTTGGGGAGTGGCATACCCGGATTTCATTAGAAGAGAGATTTGATGCAAAGAATGTTGTAAAAGTACTGTAATGTATAATGAACATTCGTGATTTTATAGATATGAAGATGGTACAGATGTTTTAATAAGGCACGGCCATAACTGGCACATCTAAGACGTGTGTTGCGATCTAATATAGGGCACCCCACCCGGTCCGCGCGAGGCCATACGACCGCGCAATTCGCTCGCTTGGTGGTCTCTTTTTTTTTTTAGGAAAATAAGGGTCATTTGCAAGTCTAATCAAGCAGAGTTCTCAATTTTTCTAAAGTTAATTACACATTTCGGAATCAAAAAATGACAAGATAGACAATTTGAATATGTAACCGAGTATACAAACTATACTAGTAGTCGTATTCAGCCGGCTGCCATATAGGAAGGCGGCTTCACTTTTATACTATCGAGCCATATCGTATTTCCAATAAGAGGGTATATTTGTTCCGTGTGGTCTGGAAATTTGACTGCTCTCTCTTTTTCATTGGTTAGACAATGTGGGTTGAATGTACAAATAGACGATGGAGGCAGAGAGGTGGGAGTGATGGAAAGGTCCTCTTTGTTCCTGGGGAATATTGCGCGATGTTTGTTGTTTGGTGTGAGTTATGCGGGATTGATTGAAATGGGTGAGTCAGTGAGCACACATCACATGTACACGTTTGTGCCGTACGTGTTATTTGTGTTTCCTACTATGTCATTATTACACCGTCAATTCACGCTCTCTGCACTATGGAAAAGATAGACACCGATGAACTGATGAGAGCTGACCTGTTGTTATGAATTTAAGTTTTAGTAGAATTCATGTTCTCAATCTACTAGAAAGAGCTCTGCGTGAACTGTTGTATCTGATACTATATTACTGTATCTTATGCTATAGTCTCACTGTGCATTCGGAGAGCGAGTTGAGCGTGGATTTTGGTACCTAATACACACTACAGTATTACTGTACTTTGTATTACTGTACTGGTGCATTTTCAGAGCGAGCTGACCGAGGGTGCGGTTGTGTCGTACACTCGTTGTCTGGAGCTGCCCGGCCACCAGTTCAAGTGTAAGATTGTCGACATTCACAACGTCGAGTCGGTGCGTCTTTTTCTCATTTATGTATTAGCTTAGGACAAAAATATGCAGAAAAGAGTATATGTAAATGGCAAAACGCACATTCGGTTTCGGTCCCTTGCATCAGACCGAATGTGTGATCGGCCGGGAGCCGGGACCATCATCAGGGATTAGCCGGTAGGGGCATTGAAATTATACTTGATAACAGATATGCACACAGTACACAATGGCGAGCCGGTCGGTGGGTGTCTTCTTCTCTTTCTGAGTGTGTATAGCTGTGTTATGGTCATGGAAGATGCTGATGATAGAAATATGTTAGATAGTTGAACTGCACAACGTCAAGTCGATCCGTCCTTGTCTTTTTACTATTTCTGAGTGTGTGGAATTATGATTATTCGAATTATGATTATGAATGGATATGTCGAACGTGATACGAATTATCACTTGTGTCTATTTTTATAGTTTGCGAAATCTAAACGTTTATTTGGAATTTGGAGTCACAAACGTGACAAGACAATGTGCATGCTGACTAACATGGAAGGTGAATAGGGAGGGCAGACAGTAGATAGTAGATGGTAAACTCGATATACTCACTCAGTCAGTCGTGACTAGTGAGTAGGGTTGGTGTTTGTTGAGCTTTTTCTAGTTTTTTTCTCTATATCGTGCATACCCATTAATGTAGCCTAACCTGACGGTTCCTTTTTACTCATTGTGAAACATATTTTCGGTGTCAGATTTTTGGGTGGTTGAATTGTCCATTGTTTTAATATTCGAATACGAATACATAGGGGCGTATTTAGTGATCAGTAAACTAGAACCGCTTTTCAGGGCAATCCGTGTCTGATCGATATGGATGGTGTGACGGCGGCGGTGAGGGAAGAGGCAGGGGGAGGAGGAGGAGGAGGAGGAGGAGGAGGAGAGGAGAACACGGACAGCTACATTGTGAGTGGAGGGTGGAGTGGAGAGAGAGAGAGAGAGAGAGAGAGAGAGAGAGAGTTGGAAGAACAAGGAGAGAGGTCTAGGGAAGATGAAGGGAAAAAGAGTGGGCGACATTGTGAGTGGGGCGACTAGGGTGGTGGGTGGATAGATGGTGAGAATGGGGAGGAGTAGAGGGAAGATGCCGACACATGATTGTAGGTTGCGAGTGGTTGGGGCGTTGGGGAGACAACAGTTATCGTTCCAGTCGTCCTCGTCCGGCTCGCTGGCTCGCGTGATGACTGAGCTGAGCGAGCTGGTGCTGGACCCGGCACTGGGAAGAGGAGGAGCAGGAGGGGGAGGAGGAGGGGGAGGAGGGGGAGGACTGCCTTCCCTCGGCGGCGAGTTCCGCCCACAAGAGTCGCCCATACTGGTGCAGGCAGAAGCCAGGCAGGTCGAGCAGGTGGGTGTGGGATGGTTGCATCAAAGGATGGCGGAGTATGGTGTGTGCTGGGTGGATCTGAGTGGTGAAACATATTTGTGGTGAGAGTGTTACATGTTTCGTTAGTATTTTGGTTATTTTTCGATGGCACGCTTAGATTGTCACGGATCCACTATCGCTATCTAACTAATGTTGGAGAAGCGTGTTTTTACTAGCTTGAATGAGGTGTATTTGAGGTGCGCCACTTTGCCCCCCTGGATGTGTCTTCGTTTGACGCCGCCTCGTTGTTTGCCAACCAGGATACGGTGGCCGAGACAGAGACGGACCACGTACAGCAGACGTCTACGGTGTGAGTGCGGGTGGGCATGGATATGTGCATAGTTTTGAGTGGAAGGTAGTAGTTGGTTTTGTTGCTTGCCGTTACTTTATCTGTTTCTCAAAGTTCTTGTCGGTCCTTTTTACTAATAACGAGGTTGGTTTTAGTTCGTCCCACTCTGCCCTCTCGCTCTCGCAGCGGATCGGCTGCTGCCCGGACGATGTGGATCCGGATGAGGTGCGGTAGGAGATTCGGATATGGTAGGGGGGATTGCGGGTTCAGTAGCGCTCAGTCTCTCTCGAAAGCAATTTCGTGTTCGACGGGTATTCGGGAGTAAGGAGTATTCCTAAATCCCAAGGCAATTCGGGAGTGTTTTGATGAATATTCAAAAGATAATTCTCAAGTTTTACAAAGATTTTCGGGTGTGTTTTGAAGAGAGACTGACTGCAACTTTACACATCGGGTTCGGGTTGAGTTACAAGGTGTTTTTTTTGGTTCGGTGATCGGTGTGTTTTGTTATGTGTGTAATGATTACACTCTGCACTCTACTATGTCGCGTTGTTGGACGAGTCAAATTCAAAGACCCAAACTTTGTCCATACATTACCTTCGGACAGGTGATAAAACCCTCCCTTACTTACGGTTTCAGCCAATCCAGCGCTGTGTTGTACCGATGCGAACGGCGACTGGGGAGTTTATGTGAGTGTTATTGATTGTATTATCGATTTGTATTGATTGCTTGATTGATTGATTGATTGCAGGTACGGCGACGAGCCGCACTGCCACTTGGTGGAGACGCATGAGGAGAAGCTGGCCACGGCGGTGAGTGGGGAGAGGGAGAGAGAGAGAGAAAGAGAAAGAGAAAGAGAAAGAGAAAGAGAGAGAGAGGGTGAGAGAGAGATGGTTCAGATGGCGGCGCGCGCAGCCCTGGCCGAGAAGAGGAAGAGGAAGCAGGAACGGGCTGAGCGGAAGGAGGAGAGGGCGAGGAGGCGGGCTGTGGAGAAGGGGGAGGGAGGAGAGGAGGAGGAGGAGCAGAGGGAGAGTGGTGAGTTGGATTGGAGAGTAGGTGATAGGTATGGAGTAGGATGGGTGAAATGAGTCGTGAGTCGTGGTCTTCATCTCCCATCTCAGGGTAAGTTGGAATGGAGAGATGGTTGAGGTTGGTAGTTATGGTCTCCCTTCACCCTTCTCGCGTCAGAGGGAGAGTGAGTAGTTGTGTGAATCGTCAGTCGACTGAAAGAGAAGTGTAAGAATGGAGTGAGTATTTCTTTGCAGTTCCGTACCTGCTCGACAACCTTCTCTCCGGACGCGGTCACACGTTCTCTCTGGTCGATGGCAGCTCGACGCAGATGCTCAGCAAGAAGCAGATGAAGGAGCAGAGGAAGAGGGAGGGAGGAGGAGGAGGAGAGGTGGGTGGACACTTCATGTAGCTAGCAGATCAGTTTCTGCAAAACTGGAAGCCGTTTTGAAGGGTTCGAATAGTGGGAATTAGCATGGTCGTTTTAGGTTGGAGTTCTACAGCCGAAGAAGCAGCCAGGACAGAAGGGGCAAGGCGGACAGGCCAAATCGACAGGTGCTGCTCCAGTGATGGAGGTGGACGGGATTGCGATGGTGGATGAGGTGCGTGGAGCGTGGCGCTCAGCAAGATATCATGTCCCAATCATATTCCGACAATCAGTAAGAAAGGGTTTGGTGCGTACAATTTAGCTGGTTTAACAAGTGTAGTCCGGTATTATGTCGAGAAAGTGGGGATTTGTTATGAGTGGTCCACGGAACGTATAGGTTTAGGGTTTAGTGATTTATCGTTTGAGTTCGTTATACTCACGTATATTATTATTTTCCTATCAATTTGAATTCATTGTGGGTGAAGCATGAAACATATAATTTCTGATTTTAGAAATTCTTTCTTTCAGGATGCGGATATGTTTGCGTTGATGGGAGTGAAGGGCGGTGAGATTACGACTCGGCCGGAGAGTGAGAAGGAGAATGTGGAGGAGGAGCAGAGAGGAGGAGGAGGAGGAGGAGGAGGAGGAGGGGAGAGGAAGCTGCGCGCCAGAGACCAGCCTCGGCACAAGGGAGGGGTGAGTGGCTATTGTTGTTTGTCTGTTTGTTGTTGTTGTTGTTCACTCTTCTGTTGCAGTGGTGGTTTCGTCGCGTGGATCCTCGCCACGAGCCGGTGGACGTTGTCGTGACGGAGCAGCAGATTCTCCAGGACACGGATAATGAGAAGGAGGAGGAGGAGGAGGGGGCGATGGTGCCCATGCCTGATCAGCAGAGGGAAGAGGAGAGGAGCGTGTTTCTCCCAGTGCAGACTGCAGTGAATGAGGAGAGGACTGCGCTTGCTCTGGCACATTGTGGGCAGACGGCGCGGGAGGAGACGACGAAAGGCGTGCTGCTTGCTATGGAGCAGAACGGACAGGGCGAGAGAAAGCAGGTGGACATGTTCCCTCCCGTTGAGCCGGCGCAGACGACTAGTGCTGTCGAGGACCTGTTGGGACTGGGTGGGTATTGATTGTATCGATTGTTTTATTATCGATTTATTTTAGACTTCTCTGCGCCCAAGTCTGCTCTGGAAACGACTCTCAAGACGGACGACGTGTTCAACTCGTTCTTTGCCGATCTGCTCAAGAAATGAGCGCCTGGTGCTATGGGCTTCACTTAAATGTATTAATCGGATCATCTTTACTCTCTTGTATCTCACTTATTTACAGTTATTTGTAGCGTTTTATATCTGTTTGCAGTGGTGGTGGCCATGACGTTTTACCTCTTACAGTGTTTGTATCTCCATTACTTGCCTATGATTGTGTCTTATCGAGGTCGGGCGATATTGCCATAATATTGTTGTGTCTTACAAAGTTTATGTTATATAAATGATAAAGTTTGATCATTGTAGGAGTGTTACCGTTGTGACAGAAGTCGAGAGAGGGCAAGTGGGAGGAGCGATAAAGAGAGGCAAGTGTGTGTCGCTTGCCAATTTCACGAACAAGAGGCTCCGCCCACTTGGCTGCTGCGCCGTTTCCGGTTTGTTTGTGGACTTGTTGTTTTTGTTTGTGTACGAGTGCTTTCTGATCGATTTGATTCGAGTGCATTCTGCTAATGTTCGAGGACTATCGAATAGCTTTTTTTCGGATGTTCATTAGTGGCAACGCAGCAGGTTTGTCGTCGCGCCGGTGTACACTGCTCACAGATTGTAGATCACCTGTATGACATCGATGTGATACGCTTGTCACATTTGCGATGTCTACTGTAGATAACGGAAACAGATTTATCATTCTTCAATCACCGCAAATTGTCATCATCATCGTCGTCATTATTGCTAACCTTTCGAGGCGAGGTCGCTCGCTCCGGAAGTCTATTGTTCATTGTGTATGTGTGTTTTATGAGCTGCGAATAGCACTATGCGGAACCGTATTTGGCAAGGAGTATTGATAGACTGGTCGTTTCTTTCAGTCACTGGCAATCACTCGTGTTTGTGTTTGTGCATTTACAGTTTCGCGTCTGGATGGATGGCGAGAGACATTTGACTGTTTGAATGTGTGTAGAGTTTTTTGACAGTATACATTTCTCACAAAATAGAACCTACTTTAGATACTCGCAAAAGTCACGTATTAGGCGCGATAAAAGCGATATAACATGTTCTGTCGCAGTAGTTGTGTAGTATTCATGTATGTAGTATGCGTTGTTCTTACAGTCTACGCTTTCCCGAACTGTGCAGATTATCCAGTTTCTCGGTGCTTATGATAAGCGTTCGTTGTGTGATAACACACCAAACGTATCGTGATTCAGTGTGTAGCGCGATCGCTTCCTTGATGCACTAATATTTTGTATTCCACGTGTTTCCGCTTCTCCCCCACCCTTCTGAATCATTCGACCTTTGCAGCCTTCATGATATGATTAGAATTGATTGTATCAACAACATTGCCGGGATAATTGAGTGCGCACCGCCTGATGCACTTGCTTGTTTTGATTCGGGCCCCGTGTACCCATTGAATCTATACCTCTGCACTAGTTTTACCGATTCCTGTTTCCCACACACTCCCGACTACAACTTACGCATGTTGTCGTACAGTTGTGTATCACCAAACGTAGACAATGTTCTTCGACCTATGCTGATACGCGGCTTGACATACTTGCAAATGCAAAATGTTTATCTCAAATCAAGTAACACATAGCGACAAGTAATTGTGTAGTTTTTACGGTAAAATACAGTGTAGTACACAGTTTGGTAGTCTCGCGGATGCGTGCTATTGTCCAGCATGCATCAGCTTCTACCTTACTCCTTACTTTCTTTATCGCGCTCGTCAACCTTGGCTTACTTGCTGTGTGCCTGTTGTCGCATCTCCCATCGCACTGTTCTCTTGTCCGCGTGAACTTGCTCGTCTCGTGGTTGATTCCCCAGTCCACTCCCCTCTCTCTGCAGAACCATGGCGTCTCGTGACTGTATCGCGGAGGACGCGACCGAGCTGATCGGCAACACCCCCATGGTCTACCTGCGCAAGGTGTCCGCCGAGTGCAAGGCCAGGATCGGTGAGTAGCGATTGGCATCATTAACACCTGGAAATCGCTGGGATTGTAATTGTGCGAGTGGCATGCGACACCAGTGTACATTGACAATGTTCTTGATGATGGGTTGTTGCAGCGGTGAAGCTGGAGTACCTGAACCCGGCGTGCTCGGTGAAGGACCGCATCGGCGCCGCCATGGTCGCCGACGCAGAGAAGAGCGGCAAGGTGAGACAGCCACAGTGGGTTTCAATCGCAAAAAAAAAGAAGACACGCACACTCACAATCCGAAATCACTCATAAAAAAACCTAAGATGTCGGAGGTTTTTTTTGCGCCGAATGGAAGATGGTTCACTAATCGCGCTCTTGCATTCCCGGTAGGCGATAGTAGTAGTAGTAATCGACCAATTACACATATTTGTTCACTTCACCCCACCGGAAATTGATGACTGTGCGAAGGCACACTCACCGACAGTAGGAAGGAAGTGCATATGGTAGACTGCGAACTGCGAGAAGCACCATATGCACTTTCTTTCTACTATCGATGAGAGGCGCCTTCGCACAACCATCAACTTTCTGGTGGTGAAGTGATGTGTGTAAACCGTTGATTGTGATTGTAATTGCCGTAATTGTAGGGCAGAATCTAGTATGGAAAATCCAGCAATTAGTGATCGACATTCTATAGTTATTAATACAGAGAAGTTCACTCAGTCTTGATGGTATTTGGTTATTGCTTATCGTTCATTTTGAGGTCGGCATGGCCTGATTATTATATTGTTCATCAAATAAATTGTAAAAAAGAATCGGCCACCTTAAAGGTAGTGTACCCTCTGAATCTAGGTGTCTGCGTAGATATAACATGCCATTGTTTACGACTCAATGAGTATATTATGATGATGCAAATATATATTCTGAAACAATTTAGTTTTAAAAAATCATTTAAATATTGGAGTGAGAAATCGTAGAAACTAATAACTTTTAATCAGCTTGGGGGTGTGTGCACAACTTGCACGAAGTTACACAATTTGACCACACTATCGGATGTTTCATTCAAGACAATTTATTTGCAAGTGTTTATATTGTTTCTTATGTCATTCTTATTTTTCTACTATGTGTTTCTTTTACTAAACTGGCGAAAACAGCTGATGGGAAATTATATGCTAAACGCATTAAATTCTGTTAAAAATCATAACTCACAACGTTGCGCAAATATGCGTATCATGTTGGATTTAAACAAATGTTTGATAATTTTTAATTTCATTATTTTTCATCACAAACAACCATAAACGACATAAAAATACCTCTAAAAAGCATTGATAATACATTCGTGATACTTTTTAATATTGGATTCATAGGGTACACTACCTTTAAGTGCGTGGGCCGCCCGTGTTAGACCATGAACCCGCCATTATCTATGCTATGTGTTGAGATCATCCCGGGCGTGACGACGCTGATCGAGCCGACGTCTGGCAACACGGGCATCGCCCTGTCGTTCGTCGCCGCCACCAAGGGCTACCGCCTCATCCTCACCATGCCCGCCAGCATGAGCGTCGAGAGGGTGCGTTATCGATCGATCGATTCATTATCGATTGATTAAAAAAATTTGATTTTATTATCGATTAATTGCAGCGTACTCTGCTGCGCGCGTATGGCGCGGAGCTTGTGCTGACGGATCCGTCCAAGGGCATGAAGGGCGCGATCGAGCGCGCCAATCAGCTCGCCTCCAACATTCCCAACAGCTACGTGCTGCAGCAGGTGGGTGGGGGAGTGGGAGCCACGTATTCATACCAGTTGCAACGTTGTTAGGAATGTTAGGTAAGAGGGAACGGGTAGTAGATTGCGAGTTAGACAATATTGACGACAATATTGACCTCTGCGTTTCAGTTTGAGAACGGCGCGAATCCGCTGGTGCACTACCACACGACCGGCCCCGAGATTTGGAAGCAGACCGCGGGAAAGGTGGGGGAGGGAAGGGAGTGAGTGAGAAAGAGACACAGAGAGAGAGAGAGAGAGAGTGAGAGAAAAGGAGAGAGGAAGTATTAGTCATTAGTTGTGGACTGTGGAAACATTTTTTTTGTGCAATTTGTTTGAATCAAATGAACTCGGGAGAGGGAGAAGAGCGGACTGAGAGATGATGACGAATATCATTTCGATCTGCAGGCTGACGGTAGAGAGTGATAGTGATACTGTGGGAGAATTTGGCGACGTGGATAGAAAGTTCTTTTCACAGGTTGACGCGTGCGTTTTCGGCATCGGCACGGGCGGCACGATCACGGGCGTCGGCCGCTTCCTGCACGAGAAGAAGCCCGAGGTCAAGGTGAGCATGGGGGGGAGGGGTGATATGTGTTGGGTGTTGCGCTTGGCAATAAGTCTACTCATTCGTTATTGGAGAAGGGGCAAGTGGTGGGGGGGGGGAGGTTGGAAATCTCTGTTGTGATCTTGCCATGCCTCTTTATTCGCAGTCGTAGAGCACTCAAAGGTGTATTGGTTACTGTACTATTACTACTACCTTTACCTCTCACCCGAGTTACTTGATGTTGCCGTTGAGATCTTTGCGGTGGAGCCGGAGGAGTCGGCGGTGCTGAGTGGCCTGCCGAGCGGACCGCACAAGATTCAGGGTGGGTGTGGGTAGAAGAGGGAGGGGAGGAGGAGGAGGAGGAGGAGGAGAGATGGTCAATGGACAATGTGAACGTGTACAACGTGTACACTTGACTCGTGTTGGACAAGAGTGTATGACGACATGCTAGTGAATGTAATTGTGATTATGATAATATCACATCTTCTTACCTCACTACCTAACCACAAACTGTCATAATTTCTGTGAATGTGTACACTCAAAACCTCGGGGATCTATTGCTAATGTGCCAGATATGATTATATGATTATCTTTTAAAAGTACTTCCGTAAAAAGTGTTCTTTGTGTTAACCTGATTCAAGAAAAGCGCATGCATATATTATTAATTTTCGAAAAATCAAATCGTAAACACCTGAACATGAAAACTAACACAAACTTGCTCTTTCAAACGAATATAGAATAGTTACACGTAACATTCAGAATAATACGATTGTTTTGTTTATTTAGTGTTTTTTGCGGTTTATTATTTATGGTTTATCAGTAAAATAAAATGTTATTCGTGATGTTGTTTGACTCAATGTTTCAGGTATAAATGTCAAAAAAAACAAAACATGGAATTATTCAACATTAATTATTCAAAAATTATTCAACGTTTTGAAAGAGCAAGTTTGTGTTAGTTTTCATGTTCAGGTGTTTACGATTTGATTTTTCGAAAATTAATAATATATGCATGCGCTTTTCTTGAATCAGGTTAACACAAAGAACACTTTTTACGGAAGTACTTTTAAAAGATAATATATGTCCTTTTGTTGAATTTCATAGAAATTTTCTCTCTCGTCTTCATACATGTAACATGTTCTTCTCTCATTATTTCATCAATTTCATTTCAAATTTTTTCGATATTTTCTCGTTCTCTCGTTCTCTCCTTCCATTCCTTCCCTCCTTCTCTCCTTCTTTCCTTCTCTCCTCCTCTCCTTTCCTCCTTCTCTCCTCCCATTCCTTCCCTCCTTCTCTCCTTCTCCCCTTCTCTCCTCCTCTCCTCCTCTCCTTCCCTCCTTCCCTCCTTCCCTCCTTCTTTCCTTCTCTCTTTCTCTCGTTCTCTCTTTCTCTCGTTCTCTCTTTCTCTCGTTCTCTCGTTATCCCTTTCTCTCATTCTCTCGTTCTCTAGTTCTCTCGTTCTCTCGTTCTCTCTTTCTCCCTTTCTCTCTTTTCTCTCTTTCTCTCGTTCTCTCTTTTCTCTCTTTTCTCTCTTTCTCTCGTTCTCTCTTTCTCTCGTTCTCTCGTTCTCTCGTTCTCTCGTTCTCTCGTTCTCTCCGTCTCTCCGTCTCTCCTTCTCTCCTTCCCTCCTTCCCCCCTTCTCCCTTTCTCTCTTTCTCTCGTTCTCTCGTTCTCTCGTTATCTAGTTCTCTCGTTATTTCGTTTTCTCTTTCTCTCGTTCTCTCGTTCTCTCGTTCTCTCGTTCTCTCGTTCTCTCGTTCTCGCGTGTCTCCTTCTCTTCTTCTCTCCTTCCCTCCTTCCCTCCTTCTCCCTTTCTCTTTTTCTCTAGTTCTCCAGTTCTCTCTTTCTCTCGTTCTCTCTTTCTCTCTTTCTCTCTTTCTCTCTTTCTCTCGTTCTCTCGTTCTCTCGTTCTCTCCGTCTCTCCTTCTCTTCTTCCCTCCTTCTCTCCTTCTCTCTTTCTCTCCTTCTCTTCTTCCCTCCTTCCCTCCTACCACCCTCCTTCTCTCTTTCTCTCGTTCTCTCGTTCTCTAGTTATATCGTTCTCTCTTTCTTTCGTTCTCTCTTTCTCTTGTTCTCTCTTTCTCTTGTTTTCTCGTTCTCTCGTTCTCTCGTTCTCTCGTTCTCTCTTTATCTCGTTCTCTCTTTCTATCCTTCTCTCGTTCTCTCGTTCTCTCGTTCTCTCGTTCTCTCCGTCTCTCCTTCTCTTCTTCCCTCCTTCTCTCCTTCTCTCTTTCTCTCTTTCTCTCGTTCTCTATTTCTCTCGTTATATCGTTATATCGTTCTCTCTTTTTCTCGTTCTCTCGTGCTCTCGTTTTCTCGTTCTCTCGTTCTCTCGTTGTCTCGTTGTCTCGTTGTCTCGTTCTCTCGTTGTCTCGTTCTCTCCTTCTTTCCTTCCCTCCTTCCCGCCTTCTCACTTTCTCTCTTTCTCTCGTTCTCTAGTTCTCTCGTTATATCGTTCTCTCTTTCACTCGTTTTCTCTTTCTATCGGTTTCTCTTTCTCTCGTTCTCTCATTATCTCTTTCTCTCTTTCTCTCTTTCTCTCTTTCTCTCTTTCTCTCTTTCTCTCTTTCTCTCTTTCTCTCTTTCTCTCTTTCTCTCTTTCTCTATTTCTCTCTTTCTCTCTTTCTCTTTTTTCTCTAGTTCTCTCCTTCTCTCCTTCTCTTCTTCTCTCCATCCCTCCTTCCCTCCTTCTCCCTTTCTCTCTTTCTCTCGTTCTCTAGCTCTCTCGTTATATCGTTCTCTCTTTCTCTCGTTTTCTCTTTCTCTCGTTTTCTCGTTTTCTCGTTCTCTCTTTCTCTCTTTCTCTCCTTCCCTCCTTCCCTCCTCCTCCCATTCTCTCTTTCTCTCGTTCTCTAATTCTCTCGTTATATCGTTCTCGCTTTCTCTCGTTCTCTCTTTATCTCTTTCTCTCTTTCTTTCGTTCTCTAGTTCTCTCGTTCTCTCTTTCTATCCTTCTCTTCTTCTCTCCATCCCTCCTTCCCTCCTTCTCCCTTTCTCTCTTTCTCTCGTTCTCTAGCTCTCTCGTTCTCTTTTTATATCTTTCTCTCTTTCTCTGGTTCTCTCGTTCTCTCGTTCTCTCTTTCTATCCTTCTCTCGTTCTCTCGTTCTCTCGTTCTCTCCGTCTCTCCTTCCCTCCTTCCCTCCTCTCTTTTTCTCCTTTTCTCTCGTTATATCGTTCTCTCGTTCTCTCGTTCTCTCGTTCTCTCGTTCTCTCGTTCTCTCGTTCTCTCTTTCTCTCTCCCCTTACTAAATTCCTACTGATCGCAGCCACCAAAGTACATCTGTCTCTCTCCAAACAGCGTGCTCTCTCGCGTGCTCTCGCGCTCGCCCGCCAGCAGAGGGCTAGCTATCAGCTAGCGTGACTGGAAACGACACCCACCCACACGCTGGCCTTTCGCCTAGTGCGAGTGCGAGATCGCTCATAACTTCTTTCGGAGAAAAGATACAAAGATGCCGTCAATTAGTGATCTGCCCTATGGAACCGTGCGAATCTA